>DWPV01002358.1:0-17455 GCA_018251915.1 Urbanus proteus proteus
ACCCGGCGTCGCTCCCACGGCGTCGGGTACCTTTTGAAGGTTTCCCCCTCGTCAACAAAAAAAAAAAAAAGGTATAATCGCACTGTAAGTTATTACATCACGTTCATAATTTACGTTTAATTATATGCATGTGTGTGTGTGTGTGTGTTCTAGCCTTGTATGCTGAAAAGTTGTTTTGTATACTATAAAAATAATCACAAATTTATGTCTAAGATTTTCTGGTATCATTGAATGTAATAATTATTGCTGGGTATAATTATTGCTTAATTATAGCATAGGTTGCTGACTAAAATATTTTTAACTAAAATCCTATAGAAAAGAACGCAATTGCATTATTTTTTCGGAGATGATTGTCCAGCACAAATTTCTTAACTGATAATAACCCAACTATCTCCTTTTCATAAAAAAAAAATCATCCCAAGTAAAATAGGTACTACAAATATGACTATCATCCTGTAACATCCTGTGTTCAATACAACTTGCAAACCTCCTTGTCCTACAATTGATCATATTCCGCTTAAATAATAATCATATGATATTTACATTTTAGATTGCTCCCATCCTGCCATTAAAACACATACCATTTGGCGATGACGTCAGCGTCATTATGAATACGCGTCCAAATTATGGATCAATTTTATAAACTAACGGATATATCTGCTTTATTTTACTTGTAAAAGCAAAAACCGTTCCAACGGTGGTCGTAATGTCAGATATTCCCGTTGTAAGCAATTTCTTCGATCAATACCATTTCATTATTGTGCTCAATACCACAATTGAAATGTTTGAACACGACTTGTCCAGTACCTATTGCATGAATGTTTACAATTTGTTTCTCAGTTACAGCTATAGCTGGAGACACCAGATTTATGTTGCAAATACTGTAACATAAAAATTTAGTCTATTCAGATTTTGTAAATAATAGTGAAAGCAAATTGATTCACTTTACAAAAATTATTAGTTTCTGATTTGAATTTACCTTTCCTAAACTTTTATTACAGGCAACCGTAATTTTAACACTTATCCTTTGTGTATTTTCACAGATTCCCGAAAAAAATTCAATTCTATTTCAATTTCGACTTTAGGAATATATTTTACCTCGTAATTGGTACCTACTTGGTACGGCTAGCACTGAAGAACATGCTACACGCATTATTATAAACATTCTATTGAGCTACTCTGATCCAATGCGAAACGAAACTAAATGCACATTACCATTACAAGTAAACATTCTATTTGCTTTCACTGTTCGTGCATTCGAGGACGATTCAACTGTTAGATTAGCATGTTTACCGGTTAGCGGACCGTTGGTCGAAACAGTGGCACAGTCTGACCGACATATCAAACCAGTTTGGATATAACCACTAAATGGCAAGCCTTGGCATTGGGGGAACTCGATGACTAAGTGCGCTTCGCTTTATAAAGACGTGTTCAACTGTTCACGGATCGTTGCTTGTATTGTTGGTTTGTCCTTTATCAGGAATCTAATAAGATTCTCACTGTTTATTAACACCTGGTTCCAACTTTAGTATTACATATAATTTGCTTATTTCTTCCATAATTAAATTTAACTAAGAGATCTGAATAATTTATATGGTAAATATGGTGTATCGGAAGATACAGGAGCAGTTCTATAATAACTAAATAAGGAAAGGTCTTTCCTTGAAACAAAAACAAAAAAGCAAACAGACAAAGTGATCTTGATAATGAACCCTCAACGAACAAAACACATTTTATGTACGCGTCTGACAGTGAATAGTTATAGCGTAACTAATGTGTTACGTCAAGTGATGCACATCGTCGCGTGATGGGAATATGTATTTATTGACTAGTTATGCTGCGTGGTTTTACCCGTGTTTAGAAGCACGATCCGTTGAACTCCCTCCACCACTATCGCTACCACCACTAGTCCAATATTCCCCACTCATAGATGATTTAGAGATCCTAATAACGCCCGTGTATATGTCAGCACTTTCTGCTAACGGATCAAACTAGATTTTACAGGTTGCAATTTACCGATTTTTATATATTAAAACCTAAATCAGCTACAAATAGAATACCGATCAAAATCATGGAGATTGCTTCAAAATCTACTGACACGTGAAACAGATTAGCGGATTTAAACAAACAAACGTCAACCTATACACAAAGTTACGTGATGGGAATTCATTAATGGATAGACTTCATAATTTGTTATCAACTGCTATGAGTAATTCAGTATGTTTAATTGCGGTAATGGTCTCAATGGAGTGTAACTCAATTAAAGTTGGACATCTGGTGTGCATCGCGCCTTGTAATGGCGCCAACCATTTCCTAAGCGGGAAGTGTTTTACAATCTGCTTCATTAACATTCTTAATGTAATGTTATAAATCATTTCGTTCTGGTTTCAAAATATCATTTTGTTTTAACTAACACTACTTTCAAATCAATATTTACGTAGCTGAAGTTCCATCTATAAATTAACTGGTAAATGACTCAAATCGGTTTATTAGGAGGAAGTTCTAAATCCGCTTAACCTTTTATATTGATATCACTGATATATCCGTGTCATAACTGTGATTTTGGATTGGTATACTAAGGGATGTTACATCATTATCACTATAGGTTGGTGTTTGTAGTACATAGCAAGTACTTTTCCTGTTTAATTTCGTTATCGTCTAACCGAACCTTTATTACGTCTCGATGTAATCTTTGTTTAAGATGACTCACGACTCCTTATCTCATCATGAAATATGGTTAAGTCGTAGCTATTAAACTGGTCTTGATAGCACATGTCTCAGAAACTTTCCCAAATTTAATACAAAGATAAAATTTAATGCCTTTGAAACTAAGACCTAAATTTAGAATATTTGGTTTTAAGTCTTTTGAATTTCTATGAATTATTCTGGATTACGGCTTTTTTAAATTCCTTTCCATTATTAATAATCTTATGCATAAATTAATTTCTTGATTCTTGCTAATAGGAAGTTCTCTACATGAATAGCATATAGGTGCGTGGGAGCTACAAACTGGACCTAGTCTCTGTAAGGCAGGTGTTGGCAACATCGCCTACGTTTATAGCTATGCTAATCATATAGCTATGCGTAATCTTTGCGTTCATCGACTCGAACCTGCCAGTTTGCCTGTGCAAGTTTATCTCTATCAGTTAAAATTATTTTTAATGCGTTGCCGCATTCCGGTTCTATATTAGTTGTTTGTAAAGTTTCAACATTACCATGTTGATTATCATCGTATTCTATATAATGATTTATTTTATCCATGATCGTTTTATATTAATTAATATGAAGTTAAATAATTTTACCTGGAGATTAAAGGAAACGCAGTGTGCCCTTGACTTTCAATTCAGAGGAACAAAGCGTTCATCATAATGTGTCATGTTAATTTATTTCTAACGTCGCGTCTGATGCATTGTCTATTTTATCTTGAAGCTCGAACAAAAAGTGAGAAATACATGGAAATTCACGTCTGTAAGAATTTTCATTGTGTTTGAACCTTGAAAGAGATAAGATAATAGCAGTGTTTCTAGCTCCGATTGTATGTTCAGTGTTAGTATAGAAAATTTAGATTTATCGGCAAATTTATATGATAAATGTTAAGTGCTTACTTCTTGATTCTATTCGGTAACTACTTAATGATAATGGATCCTATAAAGTAAATTCTGGAAAGCAAAATATATAATTTGACAATGAGTCAAAAAAGGTTTCAGTGAACTTTTCTCACATAAGCGGCGAATTCTCATACGGCATTTATAAAAGCATCACTTTAATTCGTAAAGTGGTGCGCAATCGCAGCGCGACCCCGGAGGTCGCTAATGCCAATTTAGTGTTGTACTGAGTCACTGGGATCGTTTGTTACAATTTCTGCTCATAAAAGTTAATTGAGTAAGAAAAACAAATGTAAAAACTCAATAAACTTCTTTGTAACAGTTAATGCTAATTATAAAAATCCTAGTATAGTTTCTAAGACCAAGTTTTAAACTCGTTCGCTATTAACGTTCGTATTAATATTTTGTTACAATTGAAGATATTCATAATGTTTATATTTTGATTAGGGACCTATTTTATAAATACATAAATATATTATCGCACATATGACTTTATGATTTTGATTTGAAAAGTAAGCATTTATAAATAACTTCTTCCCACGCAATTATTGTCTTAATACGGCGTTCTGAGACTTTGTTTCTATTTTAATTTTGACTTGTTTCATTGTGTGAGGTCATAACTAAATTAAAATATGGGCTTAGCTGTTGTTGCTGTGCAAATATTCAGCGACATCATTCAAATTTAAATTTATACAAAGAAATGTTGATAAAAATGCAATATCACATTTATCATTGATTGTTTTCATCAATGATATTGATAACCTTGATAAATAAATTATTCTGGGTTTTACAATGTTCTTGTGATAGTTGCTTAGTGTATAATCATTTAACGTAATTGTTACATCGGCTGTCTTTTCAGTGCTGTTTTATTAAAAGTGTGTTCTGTTCTTTATTGTGCGTATTAATATAAGGCAAGTTACGTCCGTTTTACAATTTATCGGTGTGACTAAATATCCTTCTTGTTTTCTTTGTTATATCTAAGAACGTAATATTTTAATCAGGCTTACTTTTTAAAATTAATATTGACATGTCATTCTTAAACACACATGAAATAATGTTTGCAATACTCCATTTTCCAAAAATATATCAATAGCCGTAAAACGCGTTGTATATTTCATTTATTAATCCGTTTCTATGCAATCAGAATAGGGCATTCTAGTTTTAGAATTGAAGCAGAACTATTGTTTATTAAACAAAAGTGTAGTATAAATTATACCGCCCCCATAGTACCACCGACGCGTGATACTATTGTGTTCACCATCACAGCCGGTTTGTTTGCTCACAAAACATCTGTCTCTCTCTACATAATAAACGACATTATATTACGTTACAAGATCTCATATGATTCATCAACGACATTCATTCAAATATAATTCACTTGGTATAATCGTGATGACTTCTTCAATACGCTTAATTATGACTTTTCATTCTGCGACTGCATTGTTTAATTTATAAATCGATATTGTCTTTTGTATTACTTCACGTGTATACAATTTTGTTAGTAATTTACGATTCCAAGATATTGCAGACTAGACTGTAGATATGAAAAATAACTTTAAAAACATTTGAAGTATTTTTAAGTGTTCTTGAATTTAATAACACACATTAGGATGGATTCGTGCCAGCCAAGTAATATTTGAATGGTTCTAATATATACTTGATCATAATTACAGTAATTATATTTGCATAATTATGAACATTGCTGGTTTTATGCATGAAGGACGTTATTCAAATCGTAGTAGGAAAAGCGTTAAAGATCACAATCTATACCGCAACGTGCATTTATGACTGTAATGTGCAATGAGGTACAGGAAAAACTTGGAAAGAATATTTTATCTACATTCTTATGACGCATCTTCGATCATAACTTGGTCAACATGGCCGCCTGTAAATGTTAGTTTAGTTTTCTTTAGATTTCACTGTTTATATACATATTTATGTCTATTTACAACTTTTGTCTTAGTATTAATGTTTTGTTTTTACATTATTTACTTCGTCTGTAGGTCTTAGTGATAATGATTCATTATTTATTTTGTGTGATCTGGTAAAATACGTAGTATTGTTAACGTTATGAATAATCCTTGAATGATCTGTGATGAGAAAACGTTCGGTTGTCTCATGAGCAGAGCAAACAACGTATCATTAAAATGAAAACTTAATCATAATTTGAAGTGGGTCGGATCCTTTTTAGGACGACGACAATGCCTGTTCATCATAATATAACGCCCGTCTCCACATAAAATGAAACGTTAAGATTGATGGGCGCGGTCACACCGGCCATTTGCTCCAAAGGGCACAGTTTGAGGTCGCCAGGCCGGGCCTAATGTGCACCGTGACCGGAATAATTTCCGCTATACCCAATATTTGTATCTAGTTTAGACTATCTAAGGTCGCAAATTCCCTGACATAGACTTTCTTGAGACTAACAAACCATTGTTGGGCAACACGCTCTGAAAATGCCGGAGGGCAACGACATTATTGTCGCCGTTCGCTTGCTGGCTGTTTGTTGTTAATTATTCACAAAGCGAGGCTTTTGACCTCAAACAAATCTATAGATAATGTTCAGATATCTGTTAGGGACGAATTTGTCCTATTCAAACATTTTTGAAGTCAACGACAGATAACATTAATCCATCTTTTGTCTAAAGCAAGTCACTTTCAAGGATAACAATATGTACGAGTAAACTTTATTATTTACGATATTAATGCAAAACTACATGTTTTATTAATATGTTAATCATTCAATTACAATTTATAATGATCAACACTGTAAAACAATTTTACAGTCTCTATTTACATACCTACAACTCTGTCTAATACATGTTATTTTATATTTTAAAATAACTTCAACATTTAAAATATCCATAACGTTTTTTAAAAAATATAGTTATATTATGTTACTGAGAGGCTCATTCAATTTCTTTATTTACAACTCTTTTCCAACAAAAACTGCAACACTCTCGCTAACGATGAATAAAATCCATAGAGAGAATAGTCCATAGAGAAAATGGAGTGCACAAATGTGAACTATTTCCAGTACGTTAAGGTTTCCCACTGCTGCTATTTTTATAGAGTCAAGGCCGCATACACAATCATCTAATTACGCGGGCAATCGTGTCGGTAATGCGTGTGATATGCACGCAACATCTGATACTGTGTCAGCGTGTTTGTAATGCAACCGAGCTATTGTTGGTTCTCAGTAGGGTCCAGGATTGAATTGCAAATTGTTCCCGGGAATCTGGTTATCATGGGGTCTTTATCGCTAAGTCTAGACGGTAGTCTGAAGTACATGAAACGTTAAGCTTCCTTTCCTTGTTCACTTTAACTAACAGTTTACACTTTACAGATATCGTATAAATTTATTTTGGGGATCTTATAACAACAGCTTTTATCATAAAACTGACGTACGTAAAACTATTTTATGATGAAACGTTAACGTAAAGAAACTAATTATAGTTTTTTTTTATTTTATAATGTTATTATTTAAGCCCAAGGGCTATTAAATGTTACGATCTTTTCGTAGTCTTAATATCTGTATATTTTTACATCATAAAAATATATCTAGATATGCTGGCGCATATTTCATGTTAAAACCCTTCTTCATCAAACTTTCTTATTATTCAGGTATGTCTATGATATTCACAAATATCTTCATTCAAACAGGAGATAATATTTCTTCACTTTCCACAATACCCATTTCTAATCTATTGCTTTATTGTTTGCAGTTTGCTTTATCTCGGACAAGCGCATCTGATCGTTTAATACGTGAAAGCGTTTTCTTTGTATTCTATTACTATCTTAAGATCTTTCGGAGCTTACATGGTATGATTACGCCTTTGGTGTTTCCAATGATTTTGTTCCCTTTCGTTGCGTCCCGTAATGTTGAGTTCTTATTTCCGCTAGTTTTGCAATATGCCTACTTTTCCTTTGCAAACGAATCATATAATTTCCTCCGCCTGTTTTCAAAGTGCTCGAGATTCGAAACGATTGTGTGAATATTGTGCGTCAATCCATTGTATTTAGATCTTGTTTTACAATTATATGCAATATCTTGAGTAATTTCATTGTCTGACCTAGCATATCGCAAATTTCTACGTTACAACCTGATACTTCCTATTATGCAATCGTTATTTTCATTTGCCACGGTCAATTTAAACAACACCGAAATTGTAGTACGGTTATTGCGGCTCGTTTCTCCATGAAAATCTTAACGGTGGGTACGTGCCGGTAGTGTACTACGAAATGTTTGTATTGTATCTGTTACAGCATTTTATTAATAACTGTGGCTTAACTCACTTTCACCGTTCAAAAGATTCGGTGACTTAGATTAACTTCTAGAAAAAAAGTCGGTTGAAAAGAACAACAATTGAAAATTTTAAGTCATTGTAATAAGATAATAGAGAAGACCAATTCAACTATAACCAATTCTAAAACTAGCTAAAAGCGAAGTGAACAAAAAACTACATTCAATAAAGTATTTTTAAGCAATTGTCAATCTAATAATAGATTTCTGATGAACTTAAAAGTATACAATTACCAATCGTCTAGGCTTTGTAAGTATATTGAAATTTTAATTTAAATTGCCATATTTACCTCTACTACTCATATTAACTTTGTGTCTTAAACTTATTCATGCTTTTTAAACTATTTGAAAACTGTTACCACTTCATTTACATCCACAACATTAGCTTATCAGCGGTATTGTTCAAGATCTCCAGTATTGTTTGTGTGGTGTTTTTTTATTCCGGAATCAGTAACCGGAACGGCAGCTGTTCTGTCTAGTCCACATTTGTGTTAATTATGTAATCCACAAGAAACTGTACCACACGTTCGACATTCGTCACGAAAGTGAATTACTGTACGGCCTGCTTCTGCACGCGGAATTACTGCTTCGTAATTGTTTATTGCTTTTTGTAATTGTTATATTACAAGATTACAACTGTTGTGTAATTTTATGTAATATTATGTTTATTATGTTCTTCATGCATGCTCGCGTATTCAACTATATTCGTTACGCAGTTTGTTCATGTGCGGTTGCAGTTATGGCTGATGATAATGATTAATATTCTGAGGGTTGCGTCATTGTGAATTAATTGTATGCACGGTTGACTGCTCGTCGCATTCGTAATTAGTTTGATGAACATCTGTTGTCTCTCGACATGATTGGTTTGATTTGAATATGTAAAAATCAATATCAATAGATGTCTTGGGATCGATCTATTTATGGTAAACAAGATGAATATACAGTACATTAGAATGCAATACAGGTTTTGCATACTTATGCGAGGTTAAGAAACTAATAGCAACTTCCGTTATTGATCTATTATAGGGCTTCTCTAAGTGTTACTCTTCTTAGTGATCGTCTTTCGTATCGTTATACATATTTATGTAGAACTACTAATTATAAACTACTACTTTACTAATACACACTATATTCTTGTCTTTTTAGGAAATGAGGAACTTAAATTTTGTAGTTGATTCTTCGCAGTCTAAACAATGAATTTTTTTGCAAATACTGGTTATTCAGAAATCTCTTCTCATTATGAAAATAATATTTAACTAATAGCCTATCGAGCTGTCTAATTGGGTAATTTTAGACTTAATTTTAATAGGTCCTCTTCATAACGCTCTCATTCTTCAAATTAATTCTAATGATTTCTTTCAACTCACCGTCACTTCTCAAGCCCTTCTGTGTTTATTAAACTTTAACAGACTTTTATTTCGTTGCAGTAAACAATGACGATGGACAAACAGCTGGTGTGGGTGCGGGACCCCAACGAGGGGTTCATCCTCGCGAAGATCCACGAGCTGATGGGGGAAGAGGCGGATGTCTTCCCCCTGGACAACAAGTACCCTCGACGTGTCTGCGGTTTCGATGATATATTCCCCGCTGGCGACCCGAAGAAAGATGTTGATGATAATTGTAAGTACTTTACATAAGTGTAGTCGAACTTATCGATCGTCGCTGAGCAAATTCGATATTGCGTAGGACAATTTTATCGCTCATAACCCTCAGATAGAAAGCGACTAGGACTAAAACAGTACAGATGATAGTTTTTATTCAAATCAGGGCATTGCTCTTCCAGAAACTCTTGATTCAATATTAGGATTGTTATATTTTACCTACTGGAATTCTCAAAAGTCATCTATGCTATGTTAGCTATGAATGTGTAGGTTTTGTTTGAAAGAAAATTTGACAAAGTTGATAGCTATTGTTTAATAAAAAAACTTGTAGATTATGTTCTAATAATATCAGTGATAGCTCCATTACTTACGTTCATAGGCGCGTCTTAAGAGATAGTACCATAGGATAGCACACATTTATGAGGGAGGAAGTTTATATCCTAGCTTTATATCGATGACTTATTGTTTACACAGAACCTTACAAAGGGTTAATTTTATTAAGCGTTTCCACATTGTACTAGTCGTTAGGGAGCCGAGAACAATAGTTTTTGAAACCCATTGTTAGGCTAAGCATGCCCGTCGTGTTTCCATAGGCTTTTGAGCACGTCTCAGTGTTTTTCATACTTTATTGTTATGCCAACTTACAAAGGAAATCGTAGATATTTCCGTTACTAAAAGATAGAAAGGGAAAATCAAAAGTTGAATGTCTCTTCGTTCAGTTGTCTTCGCGTGAGTTATGGAAATGCTTCAAAATTAAGAATTTTCCCTCTGCAAATATAATGTGAATTACATAAGTTATAAATGATATATCTAAACAGGCTTTTTCTACTGGTTATATAAAACTTTTTTACCTTAATTAAGATTGCAAGGAAGATTACAGTATAAGTACATGTGCTGCCACCTTTTATTGAGTTTTCGAAAGCCGTTGCAAAATATCCCATTAGGCACAATTAATTTGCTTAGATAAGATATTATTATTTTTATTAAAATAAAATACCTCCGTAATTTATCTAAACTTTAAATTTTAAAGGATTGCGAAGGCCAAGCTTGGTAATAAATTGAAGCAATTAAAGGTATTATTTATTTTCATAACCGGTTATTAATAAAATAATAAATTTAATTGGAATTAATATGTTGAGTGGATCCTGATTTCTAATTTTAACAATGCATGTTAGTTTCTATTTGTTTTTTGAATGTTTTGCAAAAAAATTAAAAAGGTGTGGTTAACAATAGACTTCATAATTAAAATTCATATTTTTCTATAAACTAAAATATGATATTTTATGTATATGGTCACTTAGACCTCATGTTCACTAATGGGTAGTCTTGTAGCATGGAGATCAGAATGAGTTTGGTGTGTAATTAATAAAACTTTATGATTAAGTAATAGTATACTTTTGAAATAGGCTTTATTCGTTTATATAGTTTGATTAACTTATGAAATTGTGTATTTCAGGTGAACTGATGTTCTTAAATGAAGCAACACTCTTGAGCAACATTCTAACGAGATATAAGAAGAATAAAATATATGTAAGTACATTAGGTAAAATTATAAAAAAGCGAGTGGCAAGTATCCTCAAATTATAATTCTAGCTAATTAATAATAGTACACTAACAAACTGACACATATAACACGTAGGTACATAAGGTAATCTAATGGATTTTGAGAACCTCTTTACGAGAACTTCTAAGGTAGAGTGACTTGCCACTCCATCTCACAATTATACCAGATGTACCCACCTACAGTCGTGAGGACCACAGCAAAAACAAAAAAATCTGCGTATCCATAATTCCCCCGCCCTTTATCTATCCTTATGGAAATTCGCGAAAAAAGGTCATCAAGAATTGAACAACGGCCTCACAAACAATAGGCCCTGTGTGAGGCCCTGTGTGTTTATGCGAAGTTATGAGGGTGTGAGGCACTTTAGCCTCCGGGTCTTTAGCCTCCGCTGGCCGGTAACCCACATCTGCTGTGGAGCTCAACGAACGACAATCGATCGTCCAAGGCGAGCGGTGACTCAGGCAGTTTACACTCACTTTAACTTAGATATTGACTGTTGATAGTTTGTATTACCTGTTTGGTTGATTTGCTTTGCTTTTTGTTAGAATGTTCTTGCGAGCTGTTCATTTATGTAAACTGTTATATTTATATACGTCTATACGAAAAAATAAGGAATGACGAAATATACGTCATCCGTTTTCAAATTAGTACCTACAGCCATGCTGTTTTTATATTATCATATTTTACTTCATCATATCTATTTTTTTTATTGTCAGATCTTCTTAATATGCTATACTCGCTTCTTTTCGCATGTAGTCTTCATCTGTAAAAATAATTAAACTCTGCTTCTCTGTATTTCAATATAATTATGTTCATTTTGGTTCATTTAAGTGTAAATTACGTTGGTGATTTTTTTCAAATAAATAAATAAACTCGCTTAGAATTGGAGTTAGAAATTTTGGCCAGGAATTCCAGACAGAAACTCTTAAGTATGATAATTTGGGTGTGATATATTATGCCCAATTTATAATTATATGATTCAATATGTTTTATTACAACAAAAATCTTGAACGCTTAAAAGTTTCTACCAATTCAACATAATATAACCAAAGGTAAAACAACGAAAAGGAAAATAATAACGAAAATTGTAAATTAAGCATTTTATCTATGTTTCTAAATAATTGATATTGAACACATTAATAATTATTATATTATATAATTATTATGTTATTTATGTAACAATAACAATAAATCATCTGAATTTGTTAAGTTGTATTAAAGTTATACTTTATAACCGAAATGTAATAAATACTCTGCAATTACAAATTATTTACCTTACAAATTGCAAAAAAGACAAATTCTGAACTTATTTCCTGAATTGTAAATAATATGCATTATGTAATGTAACATTTTTTATTGCCTTATCTTTCACATTCCAGACTTACGTCGCAAACATTCTGCTAGCAGTTAACCCCTACGAAGATATCCCGGACATGTACTCTTCTAGCACAATCAAGAAGTACCAAGGCAGGTCGCTGGGAGAGCTACCGCCCCATGTGTTTGCTATAGGTAGGTATCAGTTACAGACAGAGAACTGAAATGAACGGAAGTACTGGGATACCTAGTACTTCCTACACTTCGAAATAACTTCATACAGCTTAAAAGCGAATGCTTTTGTAAGATATTTCGAAAATTTTAGTAAGGTACTGAGTAGAACCATATGTGGTTCTACTATGAACGCACTGCCGTCGCACCTATTTTCTCCTTTTAACACTGCTGTGGCCTGGTTTGATGTGTAACGGCCATATTTATCTGTGGTGTTCCAAATAAATAAAAATAATTCCAATCCATCCATCCAAGATCCATAGATTCCACAATTAAATTATACTAATGAAATAATTGTTAGTTAAAATGTTATAACAAAATATGTGGTACTTTGAACGATATAGAACACTACAGCAAAATATTCAATCACAAGATAACTGACAATTTCTTGTGGATCTATCAATCTCAAGGTTGTCTGAAAGAAATCGCTAAGTTGGCGACAAAGCAGTTCATTGTAACGGTTTTTATTTACCTCTTTTGTTTTGTTTTTACCGACTGATCACAGGAATTTGTGTTGAATGTGTCGGATATCAATGTAGTGATAGTGACTCATTATTCTCGGTTTGCTTAATATTAACGATCGTTAACATAGAATTTACTGAATATGGTTTAAGATCTTTATTTATATTTCTCATAAGATTTACCTCAGATAAATAAAGTAGGTAGACCCATCATTCCTAACAAAATCATGAAGCCATTTTTAAAATGGTGAGGGTAAATATACAAAGGTACTGACATGAAACTACGCTAGTATTGTGTAAGTGTGTACATATAAATACATGAAAGTAGCGTGGTTTTTATGGCTTCACTCACATACAAGGCGGTGAGTAATCTACCTATTTTATCTGAGAGATTTACAATCACTTACAAGAAATACTTAAAACAAGACTATAACAAAAATAAGTAATAGTTGTTTCGGTCAATGAGATAAATTAATGAAACAAAATGTGGGTAGTTATACAAATCATTAAATTTAGAAATGGGCGTATACAAAAATAAGGGCATCCTACATAAGATTTATCTACAATGTAAATATTTTTTTTTAGTATTAAGTTATATATTGTTTAATGAGTCTTCCAAAATGATTCAATCTATGATATCTGAATTAGTCACTTATAAAAAACGCGTTGAAAATGAAAAGTTGAACAGAAGGCACCACAGACCTTTACTCCTCTTTCTATAACTTTTTACCAATATTGTTAGACCGCAGTTATATAAACATATAACTCAACATTTAATGAATTGCACACCCGTTTTCAATTTACCAAGGGTATTTTTTAAAGGAATTCTTCAAAAAATTTTAAAATTTATACTTTCTATTCCAGCCGACAAAGCCTTCCGTGACATGAAGAGTCTGAAGCAATCACAATCAGTTATAGTCTCGGGCGAGTCCGGCGCCGGGAAGACGGAGTCCACCAAGTATATTTTGAAGTACCTCTGTGACCTCTGGGCTAAAGGAGCGGGGCCAATTGAACAGAAAATCCTAGACGGTAAGTAATTGCTGATGTCAATTCATCAATAACAACCAATATTGTTATTGTATTGATGCCATGTTGTATCGGTCTTAAATAGCATCATCTTTCTTCCCATGTATGTTGTAGAAGACGACGTAGAAATAAAATCCAGGAGATGGGTAGCAGCGTCTTCCTGATTAACATTAACACCCACTACGGTCACCAACACGCATATCATCCAGTAGTGGACCTGAAAAGATTGATAGTGTGCAAGTTCATTTGCCACTTCAAATTCATAAAAAACTTCGTTCAGTTACTGACAAATATGTTTGTTACAGCGAACCCGATCCTAGAAGCGTTCGGCAACGCGAAGACAACACGCAACAACAACAGCTCCCGCTTCGGCAAGTTCATGGAGGTGCACTTCAGCAACAAGTACCAGGTGGTCGGCGGCCACATCTCCCACTATCTGCTAGAAAAGTCTAGAATCTGCACGCAGAGCGCTGAAGAGAGGAACTACCACGTGTTCTACCTGCTGTGTGCTGGGGCGCCACAAGAACTACGCGCTGCCTTGAAGATCACAAAGCCTGATGATTATCTGGTGAGGTTCTTTTATTTTTGATCTCGAAACCTTCAGTAACAAGTACCTGGTGGTCGATGGTGTATCTCCCACTACCTGCTAGAGAAGTCTAGAATCTGCACGCAGAGCGCTGAAGAGAGGAACTACCACGTGTTCTACCTGCTGTGTGCCGGGGCGCCGCAAGAACTACGCGCTGCGTTAAAGATCACAAAGCCCGATGATTATCTGGTGAGGTTCTTTTATTTTTGTTCTCGAAACCTTCAGTAACAAGTACCTGGTGGTCGATGGTCACATCTCCCACTACCTGCTAGAGAAGTCCAGGATATGCACGCCTTGCCTTGAAGATCACCAAGCCTGATGATTATCTGGTGAGGCTTCATGGTCATGAAAGATCTTTAAACGCTTAGGACAGAGGTGGAACATTTCAATATTCGCTTGCAGCACCACATAGTTAACACATAGTTAATAGTGGTTCATACATAGCTTGATACGGTGATTATGTTCAGTTTTACTACAATAAAATACCGGACCATATCACGAATCTCATTGACAGTAAATTTAAACTGGTCATTAAACAAACACTATGCAAAAAAACATACTATAATATAACTGATTATTTGACCAATAAAAATGTATGGTCTGATGTGGCTCCAGCTCCACATGTTCTTAGAGTAAGATGCCATTGTAATTGAAACCCTTTTTTTTAAAGATATGTGGTATGGAGTTTCTTGCGCCGCATCTTCTCCATAACTAAACTCCTTTCGAAGTGGTGGTAGTGAAAAAATAATACTATTGACGTTCAAAAAGTACTCTTGTAAAGAATCTACTTTGGATAAAATATTTTTGATTTTGATTTATTAAGAGTGAGTGGTAAGAGAAATACGCTCAGTCGAGATTTTTTCAAGCTCTCAAGGCTCTTTCCTGAAAATACTAGTTCACTGTTTCTTGTAAGGGAATGATTTAGGTATAGTCACATATTACTATATGATGGTCACTTAATAGTAAGCTGATGTTCTTTTCTATAGTACCTGAAGAACGGCTGCACGCAATACTTCACAACACCGGCTTCAGAGAAGAAGATTACCGATAACCAGAAGAGTAAGCAACAGAAGGCTAAAGGCGGTTTACGGGATCCCATCTTAGATGATGTGGAGGACTTCGAGAGACTGCATCAGGTATGTGATAATTTAATTGTTTGATCATAATCTATGAATGAAATGAACGAACACATTCAAATCTGAATTTTCCTATTATGTACTGTGGATTTCTTAGTATAAGATTTCCGTATAACTGTAAAGTACCTAATTCTTTTCGTATTATTGTTAAGTAAATAGAAAAAAGAAAATTTTACATAATTCGAGAGGTAGAAATCGAAATGTGTAGGTGTGCAGTATAAATATAGAAGAATATTTTTATTATTATTTTGGATCAAGGAAAAAAGATTTACATTGTTTAATTTGTGTATTAGTTGAATATTACTTAGTATTGTGATGCAGCTCTTTGTTGATTTTTAAACACCACTCATTTTCTCACAGGCACTAGCCCGCGTCGGCTTATCAGAGAACGAACGTCTAGCGGTGTACGGCGTGGTAGCAGCAGTGTTGCACCTCGGGAATATCCAGTTTGAAGAGGACAGTGGGGCGCGGGGGGGTTGTAAGGTGGCTCCCGCGGGGGAGGGGGCGCTCGTAGCGGCCGCGGGGGCCTTGGGGGTGGATCCCGCGGAGTTGAGGATGGCGCTAGTGTCCAGATTGATGCAGAGCTCCAGAGGAGGGATTAAGGGAACTGCTATTATGTAAGTTGATTATTGTTATACAACGTAGTATCAGATTTATAATATTGTTAGTATTAGGATAGGATTACTCCCACCTGTTCTATAGATGTAGTATAAGATTTAATAGACCCTATTCTTCCTTGGAACCTTGGTCCATGCAAGCGCCTCTGGTGGTGGTGTTGTGATTCAGGAAAATTGCATGCTATTATAAGTAAGGAGGGCATTTCTTAAGATCCATTCCATATGGTCCTATCGAAACCTGAGCACCTGAATATGGTAACGGTATTGCACTCTGCAATATCTAGTTACAAGGTAGCGGGGCATGTGGGGATTTTAAAGTAGTACAGATGATGATTGAGTGTTGGAAGCGCTTGATGGGGCTCGGAGTTTATCCGGTTGAATTAAGAATACAAACAGTGAACTCAACTTTCTTGTTAATATCAAAAATGGATGTGACTGTTACCACCGTTACTATACAGAACTAGACAATAGCGTGTATGTTGACGGCTCCCAAGTAAACTATCTCAACTATTTCTAAAAATAAATTTTACAGGAGAACTATAATAATAAATTGTTTATCTTTACATAAAAGGCAAATAGAAGTAAAAACATCATTAAAGGTAACAAATATATTTTTAAAAGTTTGATATTGAAGATATGAAAATATCTTTAAACTGCTCTCCTGTTAAATTGACTTTTTAGACATAAGATAGTTTATTTGGGAGCCATCGAGGTGATGATTGAGTGTTGTTAGCGCTCAATGGGGCTCAGGGTTGATCCGGTTGAATTAAGAATAGAAACAGTGAACTCCTCTTTTTGGTTAATATGTGTATGTGGGTATTGCAACCACAGAAAAGAACCGCTATAGCCAAAATTACGCATAGAAATCAGTAATCGTATTCTCACCACCAAGAAACTTATATTTTTATTGGTTGTCTGTTGTCAACATCCATAATCGTGACAACCATGTCTATACAACCAATTATATGCCTTCTATACAATATAATACATGGTAATACATAACATTTTTGTGTG
>DWPV01002359.1:0-17453 GCA_018251915.1 Urbanus proteus proteus
GATGTCCATGGGCGGCAGTTGCCACTTACCATCAGGTGGACTGCCTGTTCGTTTGCTACTTCGATCATATAAAAAAAAAGCCTAAAAAGGCCGACAGCAGAATGTTTTTAATATAATATTTAACGTTATATTATATTCTACAATATATTCTTGTTTTGTAAGAATATTATCAATATTATCAAAGAAAGACGTGACAGAATTCATTTACAATATACATCTTTTGATAGATTAAAGTTTCCGAGAAATTTCTTTACCTATTCTCTCATCCATCGTTAGATGTCAATGAATGAAATGAAATTTTTTCGTAGCAATTTATTAATGCTTATAATAATTCTTTTTTTTTAATATGATGTTATGAGTACTTGTATAACAACTGTACAATTAAATTTATTCAAAGTATAAGAATGTATAAAAATAAAAGCACTATATTTAAATATAAAAAAGCTGCATCCAAATTACTATCTAAAGGTGGTAGAACTCTATGTGGTTCGATGTTGTGTATTGTTTTTCTGATTTGCAGGGTAATTATAGGTATATACTAATATTTTATAAATATTGATGTATCTAATATCTAACTTCCAGTAGGCAGATATATACTGTATGTACAGATGCTTTTCCACTCTTAAGAACTAAACACTAAGTCATTTCCACAGACACCCTTCTAATCAACTCAAGATCGTTTACCCTTTTAGAGTTAGTTAAGTACAAATCATATATTGAAAAGTTCCGTCTGATATCTCTCTTGAATAGCACCACTGGCCTTCTTGTAGCTTCAATGTTGTAGGAGACGACTACAGGGAAAAATCCAGGTGACAGCAGTGACTTCCTGTGTCATCAACACATACTGCGTCTACCAACACGCATGCCAGCCACGATGACCATTGGAAAAATTCCTATAACAGTAAGAAAGTAAGCGTCCAGTCCAGATCAGCCTTTTAATGTCCACTGCTGGACATTGAAAGGCTGATGGATGGTTTAAAAAAAACCTTTAAAAGTTCCTTTACATTGCAGATAACGTAAAATGAAAAAAAAACAAATAAAACGAACAGAACAAAAAAAAACAAACAAAAAAAAACACAAACAAATAAAACATTACTCTGAAACGAAGATCTCATACTCATTACTCTGTACTCAAATGATAGCCAAAGTATAATTAATATTAGTGTATTAATAGGAAAAGACTTATTCGATGATATACGTAATAATGTATTTGCATTGAGACATTAATGGATCAGTCACAAATGCTTTAATGGATGAAATCTATAGCAACTATGAAAAGGCTTTTATTAAACTTTCAATGTATTTTTCTTTCAACGACGTTTGATTCCGGGAACACCATTGCCACCCTTATTTCTAATCCTTATTCTAATCTTTATGGGGTCCATGGTACCTTATTATTTCTTTCTACACTTATAGCCCAACACAGGATTTTCTTCTGTGTCGTTGGTGCGATGGACACACAAAGACGAATACACGAATACCCAGACCCAGAAGTCTAAATTCTACTTTCAGATATCTGTTACGGAATCGAACCCGGAACCCATTGGGCTCGACTGGTAATAATGTCTAACGGCAGTGTTAAACGCTACTATATTTGAATGAAGGGTGTGATAAGTGAGACATATTCAAAGCGGTCCAACTTAGTCCTCAGGGGTAGCAACGCATCTGTGACCAACTTAAGGTAGGACTGTGATCTTATGTGAGATTAATTACAGTAACCCTATTACGAGTTTATTACGTTTAGTGAAACGTTCCTCGTTTACGTTTGGGCCTATACATCTACATGCAGCGCTCCTAGCGGACCGTTTTGGTGCTGAAATTTAACTATGGAAAAATGTCACTAAACGTAATAAACTCGCAATACGAATACTGAGCTGTATGCTCTTTTGCTCCTCCTAAAATATAAAAAATAAGCCTACGTAGTTAGGTACATTTACAAGATTCGATCATTTTATTATGTAAGCACGTTATATGGTTTTTAACGAATTCAATTTCAAATATCTGTCTATTATTTTTATTAGATATATCCAACAAGATTTGAGATACTATACTAAAACAAGACACTTAAAATTTAATACTCGCTGCAATTAAATATTAGCTGTTAGTAGTTCCATTCTAGCATTTTAGTGTTCTTTGGTACGCACATCGTATAATTAAGATGATGTAGTATATTAAAGTCATATTTCATATAGACTCTTATTAACGTGTATTGTGCAATAGTAACTATTCTAGAGTGTAGGGGGGAGCGTTGTGATAAAATTATTAATTTCCCGAACACAAGGGCCAATAGCCTGTCAGTTGAGTCTACGATTTTTAGGAAGAACCGAAGAATTAAAAAAAATACAATAGTGATTGCTTTCGGCGGTGAAGTGTAATAATTTAAAAAATATTTTGATCATCTTTGAGCTAATTGCACTAAAAATTATCCTACACAGTGAATAGTCTTTAAGAGCTAATGCTTGCTTCACAGAAAATGAAATTGCTGATTATTGTTATCGTGCTGGGCGTAACCAGTGCTAAAATAAAGAAAGTTAAAACATCCACTACGCAAATTTCTGTCAAAACCGATGAAAAGGTCTATGATAATAGCGACGATTTCTTAAATAGACTTATAGAGAGTGAGACATCAAATGCATCCCCAACAACACCAACATTCGAAGATGAAGTTACAGAAGAGACAGTTACCGAATATGTAAGGCATACGGTGGATAAACGGTATGCGCCACAATGGAGCTCCCTGGACCTCAGGCCGCTTCCGGAATGGTACGACCGCGCCAAGGTGGGCATTTTTGTCCACTGGGGGGTATACTCTGTGCCAGGATTCGGCTCCGAATGGTTCTGGAGTAACTGGAAAGGTAAGGAAATCCTAGTGCCATTTTAATGTATTTTTTATACCTACGCCATAAATATTAAACTACGTGCGTATTTTAATATTTATGGCGTAGGCGTAATTGTAAAGAAAATAATATTACGAAACATGATTTTACTTATCATCCGATAGTGAGATTTTTACGTCTTCACGCTCTTTTTCTTCATAAATAGCATATAATTTATTAATCACAGAATTATTAGCAATGGTTTATTGTTCTTTAGTCTTAGCTATATAACGTAGTAACTATAGTATAGCGTAGATACAAAGTTACAAACTGAAAATTAGACAAAATATCTTAGGACATTTATAAGTCTGTTATTTGTGTGAATGTGTTTTGTTTGAGCACTATCGTCATATTATATGAACTGTATAATATTGTAGTTGTTTAATATTTTAATAGATTTTTAATTATTATTCTATAGAAGTATGAAGTACATATGTGATTTTCCTGATAGTAAGCAGCCACTGCCACCTATGTAATCAAATCTGGATAAAATTAGAGTCCTACCTAATGTTATCCACATCGCTACTCCTGTAGACTAAGTTAAAATGCCTCATTAAGTATGTCTTTCTTGCTCCCTTGCACATAATTGTAATTTCTTATTCATATTTAATCGAAAGAATTATTGTACAATTAAATTTACAAAATTTTAGACTGATGGTCCCGCTGGGTCTAGTAAGATTTTCATATATACATTTCCCCTTAAATAATGAGATCAATAATCTACACTTTAAAAAATGAAATCATTAAATTGTGTAAGTAATAATTATCAGGGATGTATGGAGCTCCGTAACCGACAACTATCGGATATCCGAAATAAAAAAACTATATGTAACTGAATCTGATATAAAAGTTTCAAATAATTTTATATAGGAGAGGAGTTAAAATATAAAACATAATGATTGGTTTTCACCCAGCCAAGCCGATATTACTACTACGAGTACCGAGTTACTACTTTTTTGTTACTTATTACTTTGTTGTACTACATTATTATTTTACTATTTCTTGAAAATCCCAATATTGGGAACCGAAATAATCCGAAACTATCGTATAATCCGAAATAATTTCATATTTGTATCCAAATCTAGATATGAAATTTCATATCCATAACATCCCTTATAATTACCATTATGTTATACATGTGGTCTATATAATTTATTTAGTAGAAATTTTCATGTATTTATTTCAGTTTTTTAAATGGTTTTTGATTTTAACAGGTGGAGACAAAAAAATTGAGCAGTTTATGAACAAATCATACCCTCCAGGGTTCACTTATCAGGAGTTCGCTCCTATGTTCAAAGCAGAATTCTTTGACCCCAATGAATGGGCAGATTTATTCGCTCGTGCAGGTGCTAAGTAAGTATAGTTAACATAATAAATTCAAGTAAATATGAATAGGTATATAAATTTATCTGTTGTTTCCTATTATTAATAATTATTGTCAACATTTAATCATGGTTATTGAAAGACTTTAAACACATTTAATTAGATTGGAACTGTTAATTAAATGAAATAATTATAAATCAAGCTACAGAAACACAACAAGAATCTATTATATTATCTACACACATACAGTGCATGTTATGTATTCCTGCTGATGCTAAACAAGATGCGCCCAGATACGGTTACCATATACAGCACAAGTATGATCTACTTACAAACTGAAGATATCTGCTTTTTCTTCCAGATATGTAGTTCTTACAAGCAAACATCATGATGGCTTTGCATTGTTTCCATCCAGACGTTCCTACAGCTGGAACTCGGTTGACATTGGCCCAAAACGGGACATTGTTGGAGAACTAGCCCAGGCTGTGAGGAATAGGGAGATGAAATTTGGAGTCTACCATTCTCTGTATGAATGGTACAACCCTATATATTTGGAGGATAAGAAAACACTGTTCCTAAATCGCAACTACCCCGAGACTAAAGCATGGCCGGACATCAAGCAGTTGATAAATGACTATGAACCGTCAGTGTTATGGTCCGATGGAGACTGGGAGGCGTTTGATTCCTACTGGAACTCGACAGATCTTATCGCTTGGCTCTACAACGATAGCCCCGTGAAAGATGAAATAGTTGTGAATGATCGTTGGGGTATTGGGATACCATGTCATCACGGAGATTTCTACAACTGTGCTGATAGATACAATCCTGGTAAGACTTTCTAGCAATTAAATTGAACTTTAAACAGTATGATAAATACATTGTTGATGACAGACATTCAGTATAATCGGCTTACCATAGTAGATATTATAAAACATCAGGACATCGCAAGTAAATACAATTTAAATTCATTATACAATGGACATTGTGATAATGTGTTCTGTATGTCTGTATTTGTTCCTGTTGTTGTTATATAAGACAAATTTAATTACAACATTTGCATTCAAATCACAATAACTATATATTTAAAGCAGTATACTATGATGTTGATATCGGTTTTTTTAATCATGGGAGTATGTTTGGCGGTGGTTATACCATTATATTGTTCTACTATAAATTAATTATTACAGGACAACTCCAAAATCACAAGTGGGAGAATGCATTCACTGTTGATTCCAAGTCTTGGGGCTACAGGAGAAATATGGCTTTAAGTGAAATATTGAGCATCACCCAACTAATTAAGGAAGTTGTTACGACAGTTAGCTGTGGAGGTAATCTTCATTTTACATTCATTCATTTTTCATTTTTAGTTTTTGGACTCTGTAATCGCCGCATCCTGCTTTATAGTAATGTAGTAACACTGATATTATGCTTTGGTATAGGTGTAGTAAAGCAGATTCGCTTTTTTGACGCATTCCACATTGCATGTCAGTTGTTTGATCAGTTACGTTACAGGTTCCTAGAAGTCCTGTCCTATTTAAAGTTGATTACATGCATGAGCTGCAATTTATATTTTCATTCCTTTCAGGTAACGTTTTAATCAACGTGGGTCCGACAAAAGAAGGAACAATAGCGCCTATATTCCAAGAACGACTGCTAACCCTGGGAATGTGGCTGTCGATCAACGGAGAGGCGATATACGATACCTCTCCGTGGAAGAACCAGAATGACACCATCAATCCTGACGTATGGTACACGTGTAAGAAGACACGGTACGATGGCCTGCAACCCACCTCCCCTCCACAGAGCGATGGTGATGTGTCAGCTATATACGCGATACTGCTGAAGTGGCCAGCTGGCGATGTCCTGAAGCTGGAAAACGTAGCGGGCGCCCTCCACGGCGGTACATACCAAATTGAAATGCTCGGCAAAAACGGGACTACTCTAAATGTAAGTCATATTTTAAAGCATTTTTGCTGGCAGATTTGCGTGTAAAGCCAGGCATAATATTATTATTCAAGAGAAATTGTGTTTATCCAAGTGTTAGAATATAATTGCAATTAATAAGATAGGAGTGCCCGAGAGATTAAATATGACTTCTCAAGCAAATGTATCTGATTGTTTGGGTCATTGAATATAATTGCCTGATTAGTGAAAACATTTGCTTGAGTAGTTACAGATGATAGCCTAAATATTTGAATACAAATACTGCATTATAAATTAATACAATTTCTTATATTGATACAATATTTTTGAATAGTTTTTAGCCTCTATTACGACTAAGTGGACGTAACAATAGTATTATGAGAATTATTTTTAAACTACCTCGTATTTTGTTTCAGTGGAGGATCAACAGAGGAATAGCCTACATCCATCTCCCTGATAGGAGTACGGTCTCGTCAAGACACGGTTGGGCATTGCGGTTTGAACGTAAATAAAACTTAAGTTTTTATAAGTATTTTTTGTTTTATTTTACTAAACTATATAATATACAGGTACTTATGTATATTTTTATTAGTGTTCAAGTGTTCGTGTAGCAATTAAACAATTTTATACAATTAGAGGCTACTTTTTAAGTCTTGTTACATCTTATATTCAGTTTAGATTTTTAAAACTGGGTTTCCAAAGAGAAAATTGTAGTAATTCATATTAGAGAAGACCAGACCAGGAACAAAAATTTATTATCTTTCACAAGTAAAACAATGTATTCAAATTAAATGGTATTCGCTGTGCAATAAATAAATATTTAAGCGCACATAATTTCACTACGTGATGCAGACTGTAACTATACAAGAAAGCTTCAATATGGACTTCGGTGGGCATGTAAAGTCCTCGGTCCTGGTTGTTATTATTTGCTAGCAGTCTTTAAAATATCACTCAGAAAGGTAGTTTGTAATATTTAATGGGTCGATCACAACCTTCCTTTTCTATCCTCATTAGAGCAGATAAGTGTGGTAAAATATGTGGAAACTTCTTCAGGTTTTTGAGAAGGAATCTATGGCCAATAGTATGTAATAAAAAAGGCTTACAGCCAAATTTTTTTAGATTTAGGTTATATGGTACAGTTAATTAACTAGAATGACTCCAGCTTGCTATTTAGTTAGTTTCAACGCCCATGCGTGCTGGGATTTCACTGTCGCTCTGTCGGGTAGTTGAATAATGATCTTGCCGTTCGAATACATCCACTGAAACAAACATATTTCGTGTAAATTAGATGTGCTATTGAGTAACTCATTTTTGTAATAACTTGTTGCAATATACGAGGTATTCAAAATGCAGGATGTTGTATATTTTAGCCTCGGATAAATAAAATAGGTTATTAATCACCTCCTTGTATTTGAGTGAAGCCACAAAAACTACGCTACTTTCTTGTCTTTATACGCACACAGTTACAAAAAAACTAGTGTAGTTTTATGCCAGTAGGTACCTTTAGTTCATTTACCCTCACATAATCACTTTTATAACCCTACCATTAAAAAGTGGCTTCATTTGTTTCTTAGGAATGATATACATCTACCTACTTTATTTATCTGAGATTTTATCTTGTTAGGGAATGAGCTAGAGAGAGACAATTCAGCTTCCCGTGCTGTTTGAGTTTGACCAAAATTGCCGTTGTCAATAACTGCCCACTGTCTATCTATTATCACAAATGACATTCGGGTAAAAAGGACCACTTAAAATAAGTAGGTCATGTTAATTACTATTGTTAAGATATGTTTATGATATGAGTAATTACTAAATATTCAAGTGTGTGCTTAACCTAAATTACTTACTTTTATGTATGTGTCATTGTTGCCCATCATTTGTATTTTGTAATTATCTCTCTGTAGATAAGACCAGAGGTCTCTTACTTTGAGGATGTTATTGGATGGCCACTTAAGGAATATAGCATATATCGCCGTAATAACATCCGATCTTTGTGGAACTGCTGTGGGGTGAACGGCATCATACCGAGTCTTAGTACATGTATACCAAACGTCTCGGTTTTCGGAGTCATTCTGATAAAACCATGGCGAAGTCCCATAAATCGCTTCTCCGTTGATGTTGAGCCAGTCGCCCAGGGCAAGTAGCCGCTCTTGAAATATGGGTGCTATTGTGCCTTCCTTAGTTGGACCCACGTTGATTAATACGTTGCCTGTAATATAAGTATTAGTCAGGGTCAAAAATAACATTCAGTATAGACATTTCCACGGCCATTGGTGGCTTGAACCACGGGTGTGGTAAGTGGTGTCCTTATGATCTACGCGAGTTAAAAATAAAGTTGCAATGACCATTTATCAACTGTATTAAATCCTCGTAAACTATTACAATTCAAATAGAAAAATTAAAATCAAGCGATGAAGAGCTATTTCATCAGAGAACATATTTTACCAAATAACGTTAATTTAAAACGTACCTCCACAGCTGACTGTAGTCACAACTTCCTTGATCAGTCGGTTGGTACTCATAATCTCAAATATTGCGATGTTTCTTCTGTATCCCCAGGCCTTGGTGTCTATAGGAAAAGCGTTTTCCCATTTGTGATTTTGAAGTTCACCTAAGAATAGCATTAAGTGGTAGTCAATAAATTAAATAAATTGTAGCCAAAAATAATAGCCTTATTAAAAAATTATATCTCAGGCGTTTATAATGACACGACACTTGTAACCTCTATCTACAAAGGTTAATTTAGTAACTTAATAAAATAAGTAGTTACCCATATTCAATGAACTGCAACAAAAATATATATTCCTGTACGTCTTTCCTAAAAATACGTAATTTAAATGAAATTACCAGGATTATAAGCATCAGCACAATTGAAGAAGTCCCCATGGTGGCAGTAGGATCCGACACCCCACCGATCATTGACCACTATGTCGTCCTTAACTGGACTGTCGTTATACATCCAAGCTAGCAGTTCTGTGGAGTTCCAGTACTCCGGCGAAGCCTCCCAATCGCCGTCCGCCCATAGCACCGATGGCTTGTAGGTGTTGATCAGCTGTTTTAGATCCGGCCATAGTTTGCCCTTCGGATAAGTCTGGGTAGTGAACTGAGCCGCCTTATCTTCTAAGTACATTGGATTGAACCATTCGTATAAGGAATGATAGATGCCAAATTTCATATTTCGTTTTCGGATTGACGTAGCGAGGTCCCCAACCAAATCTCGCTTCGGACCGACTTCTAGTGAGTTCCAACTGAAGGAACGTCTTGATGGATATAATGTGTAACCATCGTGGTGTTTGGAAGTAAGTACGACGTATCTAAAAACATTATTCATTATTACTAAATTAAATACACGTATAAAGAAATGTTACTATGCAAAATCCCTATCTTTTGTACTCTTTGTTTGCCCTTTTAATAACACTAGTTCTACTATTCATACTCCTATTTGTTAAGAGTACTTACTTTTTTATTTAGGTAATATACGTATGATATATTTAAAGTTATTTATCGTATAAAGGCAAGAAGAGGACCAGAAAGAGATCAGATGATAATTTACCCTGTAACAAATTCCGAGTAGGACAGTTATAAATCTTAGAAAAATAACAAAAATATTACTTAGCGCCTGCTTTTTCAAATAATGATGACCAGAAATCAGGGTCGAAGAACTCAGCCCTAAACATAGGGGCAAACTCTTGGTATGTGAACCATGGAGGGTAGTTCTCCTTCATAAATTCCTTGAGCTTCTTATCCCCACCTGGAAATTCATTGTGAATAATTGGACTAATGTAAATACCAAAATTTACTGGAAATTACATTAAACTTTGTAAATTAAAACCTTCACGACTTTACGTAAGTATGTCCTATTATATCGTTGATCCGCTTGGAGATGCAGCCATCATACCGTACGATCGATGATGTTGGGTTTTTAAATGCGTCCATGGCACCCACACTACAGGAAATCTATATTATGAGACTATGTATGTAGAAATTGTCTTTTCACATTGACTACTTATCAGAAGGACTATCATTGCCTTCCTTATGAATGTAATTATAACATATATACACATCCTCCAAACAATCTAAGATCACATACCGATCAAGTGGTTCCAAAACCATTCAGAACCATAACCTGGCACGGAGTACACTCCCCAGTGGACGAAGATGCCAATCTTGGCGCGATCATACCATTCTGGCAACGGCCGGCTGTCCAAATCACTCCAATCGGGGGAATATCGCTTTTCTGCATCGTTAGCTATATGAAGCGTGTTATCGACTACACCCTGTGGAGTGCGCTCCCCGTATACGCAACATATCAAGACTAGAAGCGTCGGTATTTTCATTTCCTGCAATTATAATGATTGGAATATTATTATTGGCTCTAGCATTCCCTTGTTAAGGTCACTGCGTACCTACTTACCTACGTATCAAAGTAAATTAGCTCCGAGTTAAGACATAATTTATTTCTATCCTTTAATTTTAATGAAGAAAATTCCATTGCCATCATAAAATAAAAAATGTTTTTTACAAGCTGCACCAAGCTGGTAAAACTCTGTGTAGTGCGACTCGGTCGCCACCATCGCTTCAATAATTCTTCTTATCATCAGCAAAGTGTAAGGCGTTTTTTGTAAAGTAAGGGAAGAGAGATACAAAGATAGAAGTCTTCTACCTTAGTCCTCTAAGCAACATCCCATCTGTGACCGACATAGACAGGACTCCAATCTTATCTGGGGTTGGATACAAACATGAGACGTGCATGGGATGCGGTGGCCATTTATCACCATGTGGACTACATGCTCATTGCTACTTCTGTATTATAAAAAACAGGTTTCCATATTAAATGTATTTGATAGTAAAGATAAGAAAAAATCAAATACCTACACAAACATTAGGTACCCAGGACAGAAACTGTAAGTCTATTATTATAGAGATTCTGTTTTATTTAATTCCATTTTAGGACCACAATTTAGCACGCTATCGTCAATCGATAAATTAATTTATCAGATAGAATTACATATTACCTACTTATGCCCACTAGCATGGTTTTAAACCTGACCGATTTATAAGGAAAACGTTTTCGACGAATATGATTGCTAAGTTCACATTCGAAAACACACCAGACTGGTTTTAATAAAAATTATGATTAGCATCAACAAATATAATGTACGAATTGGAAAATTAGTACTTGGGTACTTACCGTAATATTTATATCGCTTCAAAAAAGTTACATCAAGTGTAGCTTACTTCACTATATTCACTGCATTCATAATAACTAGTTATTTGTTGCCTCTTATAATTTTTTCCGATTTAATATGCATATGTCAGCTCTTCATCGCGTCTTGTTTACTACTAAGTAAACTTTAAGGATGGGTCAACGAATTCAAATAAGTTTATAAGATTATGCTGATCGTTACGGTTTGAGATGTTATGTAACCGAGAATGATCGGGATAATTAAACTTTGTTTAACGATAACCTTAGGATTAATGGACTTAAAAACGAATGGTCAACTTACCTTAATGATTGTTACTTTTGAAGCAGATTTGATGGGATATTTGTTTCGATTTGCATTTGTCTTGTGTGAGGAGGGTGATGCATAAGTATCTACTTATTGAACGTCTTAAAATTATATAGTATTATATACCATCGTACATATTGGTTACGGATGATTGATTAGATACTGCAAATTAGTGTTATTATAAGCATGAATTTCGGCATAGTAACGCCTGAATATTATTTTTTCTTTCTTTTTTGTCAAGGTTGAAGGAAATACCCAATTCGTTATAACTACAGAAAAACAAACGTGCAGCTTGTTTTTAAGGTATTCCCAAAGTGTTTAATGTAATAAATTATTCAAAGAGGACCAAAAATGATTTTCCTTGATTAACATGATGGTAGTCAAGTATAATCTAAATTGGTGATAGGTACTTATAAGCGTATGTTGTTATACTAATAAATAAAAGAAGTAAATACGTAGGTAATATAATTAAGTAATAGTTTAATTAATATCCTTTTGTTGTTCGATAGGCACGGATCAATAATTTAATTTGTTTTTTGGTCGGAACACTTGGCAATTTATTATTAGCAATAACTCTTAAATTTTAAATAATGGAATGAAAATATTAATTTACACAAGATATTGTGTGACCCGTGTATACTTGATATTAAAAATATTAAAGTATTATCTCCTTATGAAACAAGTTAAACGACCTTTAACGTCTAATCTGAAGTACCTACCTACTTCTTTATAAGTAAGTAGATTTTTATTTTTCCTGAGTCAATATTGCAATTTACGAACAGATCAATAAAACTATCTTATAACGTCGAACAAGTATTTATTTTATAACCAAGTTACATTGTCTTAGTAACCATAGGGGCATAACTTATTTTAAACAAGGAAAGAAGATAACATGCCATATTAGGTATAATTGTGCAATACATAGACTGTTCATACTATTCAGAAAGTTAGAAACCTATGTATCTATACGAGATTTTTTTGTTGCAGTAACTTCGTTATTTTCCGAAAAATAAAAATATTTTATACCCATATTACTAACGATTACCAATAAGTGTCTTTAGTTGCTAGACTTTCCACGGAAACACTGATTATTTTTATTACGTTATCAGTATCAGGCAATGTTTTATTATGCAATTTGTAATAAGTAGAGCTCTTAAAGATGTGCGAAGTCCATCAATTCGCACTTGGCCAGCGTGGTGGACCAAGGCCTAAATCCCTCTCACTGCGAGGAGACCCGTGGTCAGCAGTGGGACAGTAATGGGTTGACGACGAAGGTATCTAACCATCAGTCCAATTCAAATTTGTTTTAATGTAATTTTCCAATAAACGTTTTTAGTAACCATTTTATGACAACTTGTGCATCGTAAAGGAGATCTTCTTTCTCTTTTCCGTGATAGAGATAGTCTGTAAATCAATATTTCAGTGACAAAATAAATAAATTTTATTAAATACGTGAGAGTAATAATTAAGTGGCACAAATAACATTATACATACATATATAAAAGATTAAACGCAACATTTGTTCAAGTGTTCATAAATATTGGTATGACTGGTATGTAAACTGTAATTTCAAGTAAACATAATATGTATTATTTACATACAAAACTATAGAAGTATAATTTTAGATTACAATAAGTGCATGAAGGTTAAAAAGTTACGACTAACGGAGAACCCATGATATTGATATCCCAGTAAATTAAAGAAATCTAGAGTTATGTACGTATTGATAATTTTACATAAGCTCAAACCATTAACCTCAGAACAAAAAATAAACACTTGTCTCGTGGTTAAACTTTAACTTAAAATATTGTACTCCCTCCCAAGTCAAATTTTATGAATATGATCTATAATAATCTGAACTCTATGTGATGATTATGTTTAATGACAAACAATTAAAAGTTTTTACATGGTATGTATGATGGTGTTCTGAAGGCTAATCTTATCTTTTTTTTTTGTCTGAGCTGGTGAGAAATAAGAAATAATTGCTTTTGGCAGAATCAGAAAGTACTTTCACAAAATATCTCATTCGACCATGGTTACAAATTGACTTTGTATCATATGCATTCACTAGAACTTAGTGTTGGTGACCATAGTCGTTAACTTCGCAGGGAAGGGCAATATCCTGGGGTCGTCAAAGATGCCCCTTCCCTTGGACCCTAGAGACCCATAGAAGGTTTGATCCGTTGTATCCGGGTATCCTGGTATCACTGGTTTTATGCCTCCTACGTTATCCACGAGAAAAATGATATATTTGGGGCCAGCTAGTCGATGATGTGATGCTTAGCATACATAATTTATCAGATTTAAGTAATTAATATCTTAATTATACATTTTAATTACTTTACAGATATTCAAAATTAAATTATTATCAACATAAGCAAAGAAAATTTAAGCTATTAAGAAAAACTTTCATGATAACATTATAATTATAGTCATATGAAAACACTACAATTGTGCAAATACACATCAATAAACATACAAAGTTTTTAGCATAGTTCTGTTTAATTTAACGTATAATTCAGCTTTAACTTATACGTGCTATTTATGCTATTTAAATTTTAAGAAATAATGATTTTACCAACAAAGGCACAAAATATAAGGAACGCTTTGACTTTTGTCATACGTGTTAATTAAGGTAAATTGTAACTTATGTTCAGTATCTAAATATCGCAGTGTTATTATCCTAACAAGCTATACATTTATACCTATAGAGCGTATTGTCTAATTTTGTATTGCTTATTAACGTATGCCTAATTTTTATCCATGATCATTATATATGGTCCAATTTTATTGAATTTTATTTGCTATTCAAAGCTGCAACTTCTAAATCTGGAAAAGATGTACTACCTAATGCGGATTGGTGGTTATAGGCACGGTATAATGGCCAATAAGAGTAGGATATTTTCAAACACCCTCCGATAAGGTTTGCCATCCGACAATATGCTTGCAACTGACGGGTTGAAGTTGGTGAAACACGAAAGTAAGCAAACGATTTAACTTTTAGCAGTCACTCATACGTGACATTGCTTAATTTCACGTTCATGTATTGTATAAAAAGCTCGTTAAATAAAATGAAATTCGTTGTAACACCTAACCTATGAGCTACATTGTAAGCATACAAAAATAAAATAGATAATAATATACATTTCTTCGATTAATTAGCTTTATAGAAAAATATATTGCTTTATCTGTATTGCGATCAGTGCAAAAAGTAAAAATATAATTATTATATAAGCATACTTTTTAATTTTTATTACTAGAACACAAATGCGAATTGCATTTTGAAGCATTTTAAATATTACAATGAGATAAATGATGGAGTATGGATTAATTATTTTTACAATTTATCAGTGGCAAATAACTACTTTGAGTTGAATTAACGAAATGTGTTTTTTTAAACATGGAATCACCAGTGCAAAGTTACTGTTTTCTTTGAAAATAATAAGTCTTCTATTTAATACCTTCTTAAATCAACTTTATCAAGGTGTAGATGACAAGTTATAGACATGGTGGAAAAAAATTGTAAAAATTGAATAAAACTCTATTAGTGACCGACCATTGGCTACTATTGACAAACTGTTGTTAAATTTCTCGGAGAATATAATAGTTAACGCTCCAGCCACAAATTGGAAGCTAGCAGCTTAATCGACAAAGTAGTAATGTTAATAACTATCGTTTAAGCAATTGTAGCCAATGGGTGGTCCGCATAGGTGCTCGAGTGCTTCCTCGTGTGCTAACACATATCCTAGGAGTTGATCTAAGCTTAACATACACTTTATAACACCTTAGTAACTATTCTTTGTTAGTTGAATTCCTTCTATACATATAACTTGGTTGTATTGTTAGTAAATTACATTGAAACTTAGAAATAATATATTTCTGCCGCTTATAACTAATATGGCTACATATTTGTTTATTAGTAACTATATTATTTATATATTGTTACATAAAAGCATCAGAAAAGTTAATTGATGGCGTTCTTAAAAATCCTGCCAACAAAAATTTTTTAGGGAATGTATATTTAAATTTATCGCGAAAAGCTAAGTTTTTTATAAAAATACATTTCGCAATGCTAACTTACTGTTTCTAGACGTTATAATTTCGTTATTTATTGTATTTCAAGCTCCTATTTTACGTACATACAAACTTTTGACTATAGAACGTTATAATACATTTTGAATAGAAATTGAAAGATTAAACAAAATAAACAATCCCCTTGTTTCAAATCCATTCTAGAAGGAGTAATTTTATTATAATATATCGGATAAAGCTATTGAAGACTTCGTGTACATAACAACTCTATAATCTATAGGTCCTTAAGTAATTTCATTATGTATACAATTCCTCCTTGCCAAAGTACATGTGCCAATTTTTTTTCAATGATTTTATTATATTTGTTATAAAACAACTCATTATTATTAGATAATAAATACATTGTAAAGGCAATATACGAAAACAGTCGATATTCTTTTTTTGTAGTTAATTAAATTAATATATTTTAGCGTGATTGTTATATATTAAAAGCTATAAATTAATGTAATAGCACGACTTTTAACGAAGACTAATTCTCGTCATTTTATTCCCATACATTTTTGAAACAATATTATTTGTTGCTTAAACATTACAAATTAAAATTCATACATAAAGCAGGGTGTATTCAACCCCAGTCTACTCTTCCAACTACGAGACCGAGTGAAGTCTGTCCCGTTGTCGCAACGCTTCCAGTTTGGGCATCAGTGGCCACTGCTTGCTGAAGTACTCCTCCAAGGGTGGTTCGGCCAACATGGTGGCGAGGAACTGCTCCAGGGTAATGGACCACACGCCGTCGGAGGAGGGCTCGCTTTCCCTCGACGGTGAAGGAGGTCCCTGACGGTTTTCTTGGTCTGTGTCGGTGGTGTTGCCATTCGGATCCACCTGGAACGAATTAAATATTGTTTTTGATCATTATGTCATTTGTAGCCGTTTAAACATGTTGATATTAACATTCTAAAAATATTTGATAGTGCTGTTATTAAATAGTTGTTTTCCTACAAGAACAGAATTTCATAGAATTCTTTCTATTGTGCATATGTGTATCGCAGGTATAAGTTGCATTTATTTGTTAAACTTAAATGTACCGAAACTTATTTATTTATTTATTATTAATTGATAATTGATTAAGGTATTTTATTATTAAAAGCAATCTCACTCAAATTCAATAATACTCACCATAAAACTAGGTTGTGCAGCTGCCGCTAAGTAGAGACTGTCCTGCGATATTTCGCGGCCCAGCTCTGGTCTGTGGTTCAGCTCCCCAAGCTGTAATAGTATCGTACCTGTAGAACAAAAATATTGTTTTAATAACAATGTCCTAACTGCAGCACGATAATTTCATACAATTTTACCTTTAGGAAGGGATGATTTTTTTGTACCCGCCGATAACGTTTGTAACGATTATGTAAACGCCGGGTAACTTCGTTACAAGTAGGTTACACTTACCAGCGTTGGCGACGTTCTCGTACAGTTCAGTGTTGATTGCCGTGCTCAGGCCTGCTTGGGGCTATTCTTGATACATACCACTACTAGCCCTTGCATAGCATCGTCGTGTGTTGAATATGATCATATTATAACTTGTAGAATTTCAAGGCTTCATAGCGGGGAGACTGGCCTAGAGTGTAGAAGTTTGAAAGGCCAGCAGCAGCAGCAGCAGGGGGCCCCGCGGCCAGCAGGCGCAGGAAGTGCGCGCGCGGCAGCGGCGGGCGGGCGGGGGCCCCCTCGCACGCGGCACACTCACCGGCGCCGGCCGCGGCCTCGTACAGCGCGGCGGAGTGCTGCGCGAGGT
>DWPV01002360.1:0-17450 GCA_018251915.1 Urbanus proteus proteus
TTATGAAGGAAGCAATTCTCTCGTCTTTGGAAGCAATAGGAAGCAATTCGGAAGCAATTTTTCGACACTATTTCAGACCTAAATAACACTGTTCACCGGCCATTCTGACGCACACATTATTATCACTTACATAGACCACAAACTAAATGTTAAACTATGTAACGGGTGGATTTAAACAAAGTACCAAGACACTGGATCTAAATGACCATCGTTTGTAATTAGAAATTCCATTAAACCTTTGATTAAAATCGAAACTATTGCTAGTCTATATTTTGTAATAAAGGCAATAACACATCCTGTGTTTACCGGATAAAAATTCTTAATTATCATATAATATAATGTAACTTTTAATTTTAATGTTTGTCTTCAATGTAATGTAAAACTTTCCAACTGATATTAATATTTATTATTTCAGAAGGAAAATGTATTCACAGTGCCAAATATCCTTTGCATGACAAGAATAGTAATGTCTCCATACATTGGCTATCTTATTCTACAAGATAATTACAACTTTGCTCTTGGGTTATTAGTTTTTGCCGGAGTTACAGATTTGGTAAGTTTGAAAACCCTTTTAATTGAGAACAAATTCCTACTTATATTGATATAATGATAAAGTAGTCCTTAATGTTATATAAACCACCATAATTATAAATGAAACAGATTATACATATATTTTCATACTCCTTGCTGTTTTCTTATAATTAAACTAAGTGATAATTCCCATAAAGAGTCCTAGTCAAAAACTGTTCAAAGTACACCAAATTTAAGCCTTTGGTATAAAGAAACCAAAAAGAATTATGAGTGATGACCTGCATGGCGGAATAGTTACCACACTGTTCTGATACGCTTTGGGTCTCGAGTTCAATTCCCGGTCAGACAGACATCTAAAAGATGAATTTAGATTTCTGATCTGGGTCCGAGTGTTTTTGTATTGGTGTATGTGTGTGTCCATGGCACCCACAACACAGGAGAAAATCCTATTGTGGGGCTATAAGTGTAGAAAGCGTTTTTGTTCTTTTATGTAATTAAATTTTGTGTTACAGCTAGATGGCTGGATAGCAAGAAATTGGAAGGGTCAGTCCACAAAGATGGGTTCGTTCCTGGACCCAATGGCTGACAAAGTGCTAATAGCCACTCTGTTCATAACCCTCACATGGCAGGAACTGATTCCCCTGGCGCTAACATTGCTGATAGTGGGGCGTGACGCTGCACTGGTTGTGGCCGGCTTTGTTATCAGATATATGAGTCTTCCACCTCCTGTAAGTATTATTTTTCTTTATTACATTGGGGTAACAAATGAGCATGCAATCCACCTGATGGTAAGTACATATTGCTGGCCATGAACATCTGTAATTAATCCCAGATAAGAACAGTGTTACCCAAGGTTGACCACAAACTAATTACTACCCCGGAGGATTAATTTGTAACGCCTGGATAATTGTGTCTCTCTTACCACACCCTACAAACATAGCAGAGCTCAATACTGCTCTTGTAAGGTAGAAATAGGTGTAGCGTTAGTGCCGTGGTGTAGAGTCGAACTACAAGCATTCAACTACCTTCAAGTAAACACACTTTTTACACTTACAATTGCTTAACCATGGCTTCATAGTTATCTCAGCACTTTCGTATAAATGAGCACCTATTAGGAGTATGGGATGAATTTAACACTTTAATATAATTTCTTAGGAATGTACCTGTGCCTAACTGTTAACTCTACGCCATGCAATAATGTCACATGTATCGTTTAGCATTATAGTAAAGTTACTCTATGAGTAACTTTATTTTATTCCCAGGTAACACCAATAAAATTTACATTTTCATTATTTTTCGAACGTTTGACTTGCTCAGGTCACCAAATATGTGACTTGCCTAGGGGACCTAAATTCGTTCAGTAATTTCACTAAAAGCTGTTACGTACATGTACAACTGTATTCAGTTTTAAATCTGTTTGTTTCAGCGAACGTTGAGCAGATATTTCGACGTGACGCACGCGACAGCCCAGCTCGCGCCCACATTCATCAGCAAAGTGAACACCGCCGTACAATTGCTCTTGGTAATTGTCACTTACAATTTCCTTTTTGTAATTGAAATGACAACATAAGCTGCCTAAAGTGGTCAGTGCTACCCATGCACAAATGTGACCAACCCGAAATAAAACATAAGTTACGGTTTGTTTTTTGTGTACCTGCGTAGAATATTGATATTATCTATCTTTTAGTTGTGTACCTAATTACTTCTACACAAATAGCATTGCGCATCTGTAGGTACGTAGAATATTGTTATCTATTAGTTATAATATAGGTACTTAATTATTTATACACAAATAGCACTGCGCATCTATGAATTTTTCCAAGCACGCACACATTGTCGTGAATATTAAAATTTCATATAACTAACTACATCCCTTTGTATCTATAAATCTATATCTACGGTATTTGCTTAAGTAATATCTATAAATTCAAACATGCATCAAGTGTACATATAGTCTATACATCTATACGAATAAATAAAATTGAAGTGTCTGTTTGCGATTTCAAAATAACAATTTCTTACTCAATGCATATGAGAAAGTATACACGATACCTAACAAAAATGCAATTAATTTATTTTTGTCTGTCTGTTTGGCTGAAGTAGTCTTCTAAACGGCTGCGGCCACGGTGAAACTGCGGGGATCAGCTAGTTCAAAATATAAAAAATAAAAATATAATATTTATAAATGTTAAGAGAGAAAGTTTAAGTTTCATATTGTTTTATGAAAGATTCGGACGTATTGTTAACCTCCTCTATTTTAGAAATAGAAATTGGCGCAGAGCGCTGCAAGGATAAAGAAAGCTCTATAAAAAGCCTTTTAGCACACGCGGTCATTAAGGTCAAGCGCTGTTTACTCAAGTACAAGGAGTAGTCCTACAGTCTTTTCTTTGTTACCTTCTTCCAGTATGATTTCGTAGCTTTGCCACTCCGCCACTCTTTAGTAAATATTCAGAAAACAGCCTTAATAACAACAAATTTTAGTAATTGTTTTATTTGCGTTATTCCGCCATTGATCGATTTTTTAATATTTTAATTTGAAATAAAATAATTACAGATTATCTATTATTTTCCTCTATCAAATTATTTGCAATTAACGTACCTACCTTACTTCCTTAGATATGGAGTTTACGTTCTTACTTTTCTTATTAATCTGCTAATTATATTGGATTAGCACTTAGGACTCAATATCAACATATTGAAAATTCGTCACTATCAGTCATTAAGTACATGTGCTTATTTAAATATGCTAATAAAGGGTACTCGTCAAAAACTACGAGATTCTAACAGCCTAACCGGGATATACAGTTTGCTTCTAGTTGTCATACATTATTATCAATCAAATTAAATGAGTTATTTATTTTAGGTGGGAACTACGCTCGCATCTCCAGTGTTCGGCTACGTGGACCACCCCGCATTGCAGGCCCTATGCGGCATCACCGCCGCATCAACAGTAGTATCAGCCGTTAGCTATTTGATCAGTAAAGATACCTATAAAATTCTTAAGAAGAAAACATGATAAAAATATAATAATTATAGTGTTGAGCAGTAAATTATATTGCAATTGACAAGTTGTGGAATATTAAATGTAAATATGTATATTACATCTGAGTTTTAATACAGCTTTCATTTACCGGTTCAACTTCTTAATGATTGATTTCCTATTTAATCGAATACGCGCAATGTTATACAACACCTTTACGTAATTTGCACTCTCTTTCGACATACCTGTCTATATACATAATTTACTTACGCATAGTATTACCATTAAAGTTTAAGTACTATATTACTTATGTAGAAGTATACCAATGGAACTAAGCATGGAACTAAAAAGTTCTGGTACATATCACAGTTTATAATGAAAATGATATATTTTAGTTTCTCAGTTAAAAAAAGGTTATTGTTAGTCAAAATTAAATAAAAGTCCTATGAAGTACAAAATATGGATAATTTTATTTCCTCATTCTATTCACATGAATAAACCGTGGTTTACACAAAATACTCATAAGTATAAAAAAATCGATTATCATACAAAAATTATACTTAAACTTATTGAGAAAGTAAATTAAGGAATTTTGATTGGACATATTCAAATAAATTGAAATTAAAATAAGTATCACTTGGAGATCCCCAAGTGCCTACTTGTAGAAGTAGCTTGAGCTACACATTATGTTTATGAATCAATGAGGAGTGTATAAATCAGACAAAACAATTTTTAGTTCACATAAAAAACTACAAAAATAATGTGGAATGTTGAACATTTCTCATGAAGAATTTTCATTGTTATTGTATATTCTATCCAATACATAATGATCCGTTAAATTAGTATAGATGATGAAATTTCGATATTTAAAAATATGTATATGAATACAGCTAGGTATAATGAAACACTTATGAATTTCCAGTTCAATCAATATTCAGTAACTTTAGGCCTTCATAGATTACACTGCCTTAAAACTGGAAATTGACTCTAGTACACAAGGCCACTTTGTATAAGGCAACATGTCATGACGATTTTTTTAGAAGTAGTATTAGATTCTTTTTATTACAAAAAGTGTATATAGGGGATTTGTCACCCCAACGTGGTTTCAGCATCTACAGTGAAAAGTGTTATTTATTAGCAGTAAGGAACCCCTTGTACTAGAGTCATCAAATGTAATTTTCTTCGATTATTGCTTATCAATATTGGACTGCCTAAACCTAGTTTTAATACTTATCAAATGTTACAGTTACAAATCTCATGTTAGTTATTCAATGATGCTTTATTATTACATAATGGACTGGATGGATGGTGAAAGTTTAATCCAATAAAGGCACAAATACACTAGTGACTGAAATGAACATTACCACTTTCCTCCAATTAAAACTAATTGAACCTTACAAGATATTATTTTCTTACATTTTTGGTTTATTTTTCACTTTTCGCAATTTTATTTCAAGCTACTTATAACTTAAACTTTGAAAAATATTAAAACAAAGTATAAACACATTTGTGGGAAAACAAAACAGCTATAGCAAGGTTACGATTATTACAGCATAATAAAATCTATTTTTGTGACTATATTATTACTATCATTAATAAACTGTTACACTCTTTATAAGTAGCATGAATAAAAATATTTCAGGATAACATTGGTTCTTGTAATATCCATGGTCATGGGTATTATAAAAGTTAGCACAGAATAAGGTTAAAGCAATAAATCTTCATTAATGTAGGTTCTAAAATCTAAATTATTAAACAATAATGGTTATCTCAAGCAAGGCAGTATCAGTAAAATAGTGATATAATAAATTAATTTTCAGACTAGATCAATTATATAAAATGATTATTTAGAGTCTGGTTATAATTCCTAATCTGTTCCACTGTTGTACCTAGCTATTCACCAGAGCTCTATTCATGTACTAAATACATTGACACTAAACTAAACATCTAGCTTGGATATTCAGGTTACAAAATTACCAAATCAAAATTCAGTTAAGTAAACATGACACATAAATAATATATTATTATATATTATATTGCAATAGTGCTTTAAAATATAATACTTTTCCGATGTTTGCATTCCAAACAGATACTGGCACTTACAACAATTAATTTAAACAACAATAAGTCAATAAAAATACAGTACCAAGCAATAGTAAAAATTAACAATTACATAGTTTATACAAAACAATTTTCATATAAAATTTATTATTATGGCAGCCTTCAGGAAGTTCCATTGAATTATTTTGTATTATAAGCTTAGTTATTTAGCTGCATTGTGTGGATTTCTGTTACAAAATGCAGGAAATTGAAATATCAATCAGAGAAGCTATTTTTGTAGGTGCACATATAGGTTCTTGTACACAAGTACTTCTTTGTAGCTATGTAGTCACAATATATGCATGGTGCGGCAACATAGCAGACTTTAACATTACTACTGCAATCTGTTCTCGTGTATGAGGGACTAATGAATAAATCTAATGCCAAGAAAGTATCAATTGATATCTAACAACTAAATTCTCTACCATCAACATCTTTGGATAAGTTGAGTACAAAAAAATATATTTCTCCCTACCATTATTCAAGCGAGATTTCATTAATATACACAAGCATTATATTAAGGGACATTAGATTTTAGTAAAAGCACCAATAAAAATTCAACTGAAACACTTACTACATATGAAATTAACTTGAATAGAGATGTCATAAAATAAAAAAACTTAAAACTAAAGTTATACAAATTGTACAAAAATAAACACTGAGACATATGGATTGCACAGACTACAAAATGAATGTGAAAATTTATAAAAAAGGACACTTGTTTAAAAACAAGTCAGATATGAGATTGAGGGCAGCGTTCACTACAGGTTAAACAAAGCATTGCCTTTTAGGGAGCAGTTTGGAGTTACTGTTAAATTATTAAATTTTTTAGCATACAGATACAAATCCTGCTTAGATTAATACAAGTTAAGTCATCATTACAAATGAGTATATTTAACCGACTTTATTAATGAGCTCATCACAGATGGCTGTGAGTTCTTCGTTATCCTTAATCTTCTGCGCTAAAGATTCCTGTAAAGATGACGCATGTACTTCACTCTTCTTGAGCATGGCATTCAATTTGAGAATTTCAGCCTGATGCACTTTCTTTACAGTATCTAGCTCAGCGTTCGCTTTGTTAAGCTGTTGCATGGCATGCTGTCGAAGTGTCTCATACCGCGCTTCCAATTTCTGTATCGCATCATTGTTTTCTTCCACGGTGCGTTTCAGAGTCTCTTCGTTGCTCTTATATCCTTGAATAATTACTTTACATCGTTCATACTTTGTATGCACATCATTGAAAGCGTGTTCCATTGAAGCTAAGTGTGCAGCGGCCTCATCACGTTCCCTCAACAGAGTCGCTCGCTCCTCTGTCCACCTCTTACCTTCAGCTTCTCTTTCGCCGATAAGAGAGGAAATGGTGCGCTCATATTCCTCCATAACCACACTCATCTGTTTATTGTTCCTAACCTTCTCCGCAACACGTTGGGAGAGAGTCTTCTCCTTTTCCGCATATTCATCATTTTGTTCTGTTAACTTTTTAATTTTTGTTTCACATTCGTCCAAGCGCTCTCTTAAGTCTCGGTTAAGATCTCGTAAGCTTTGCGCCTCCTCTTCCTGGGCCGTCAGCATCTCCTTCACGGCACGTAACTGTTCCATCGTGTGCGGATCCATGTCCGCGGGTCGCGTGATCACCGGCGGCGGCGGGGGGATGTTGGCTCCGAGACTCAGCAGTCGGTCGATGGTCGCGATGGCCGGCGACACTGTATTCGCCTTCACGGGTGTCACTTTGTTCGCGCAAGAGGGCTGACTTCTGTTCACGGCAGGAGTTACTACTTGAGTGGGTTTCTCAGTGAGGCCACTGTTGTTCGGTTGCACAGAAAGCTGTTGCATTGAGTTCACTATATTCTGCTCCGTACCTGACATGGTACTGCACACAATACGCACTGATCTCAAAATCTACATTCAAGAAGTTATTTGAGGAGACATGGTCTCCAAATCAAATAACCTGTCAGCACATTCAAGGACACCGAAACACCAGAAATATTAATATCGTATCATCGAGAGTAATAGTTTCAAGTCGCTAAGCACCTATAAATTAGCAGATGTGGAAGAAATTGTAAACATCCCACGCATGGAGTAAGGAAATGTATGACAAATATTCACTTTAGCACAAAATCATTTGAAACACTACGGCCTAAATGAACTTTGATACGTACTAAAACAAAATTAATTAATTTCCACAAAAGCTCTTTATTTAACACTTTTCCATTTTCAGATATTTTTAATTAAATGGTCGTCGGATGGATGACATCAGACTCACATAGATAACTAAAATTTAATTTAATTTTGGCATTCGTCACAGGTAATAAATTACAGTAAAAAAATCTTATTCAGCCATTATTATTAAATATAATGTGTGTTCATTTATTTGTTCCGCAAGTTTTTAGTGAAACTTTATTTGAAGACAAATTAAGGATAAAAACCTGGTTACATTGAAGCAAAATTTGAATTTGTATTGATGATGAATTCCGTATTTGTAATTGAGCAACACTGCCGTGTAGTTTCGGTCATATTACGAGTTTGTTAAGTTTTTTTGATACGATCTCTGTTTATGATTGAGCCCCTTTTTCCATAATAAAATGTTAGTAACTAAACTGTCCGTTATTAGCGCTGCATGTAGATTTATGGGCCCAAACGTAAACGAGGAATGTTAAAAAGCGTAATAAACTCGTAATAGATATAGTTCCTACTTTTAGTTGGATATCGCAGAAGGTAACTAATGAACGAAATCCAGGATATGGGCAGCAGCGTCTTCCTACGTATCAGTAACACCTACTGCGGTCTGCTATCCAGCGCGACGACTGTAACTCTTACTACCGCTACTCCTACGATCGGTATATGTGCCGGTTTATTATTGTATAAATAGATAATAAAAAGTATTATATTAAATATTAGAATTAGAACGTCGATGGAATTAATCTAATATAATGATCGCAGCAATATTTATTGATATGAGACAATCTGCCCATCTTTCTTGAACCAAAGGACCATGGTAAAGAAAATTATTTTCCTGCCTCTCTAGATTTTACAACTCATTAAGGTGTATTTACTAAAAAAAATTAGTATATAAAAGATTTCAAAAGATAAAAACACATTTATAAATTAGTTTTTATTACATTACATATTATTTCTACAGATAAAAGCTGTTTTTTATTTAAACTCCAACTATAAATCTTTCAGTTTTATACATTTCATAAGCGAATTCTTCCTCGTGTGTGGGATCAAATTCTAATCCTGAAAAATCAGAAAATATTATTATCAGAAACACAATAAACGTAAATTAACTTGAACTACTGATAATAGGACTGAATATTAACAATATACATGTACCTACCAACATACTCAATTTCTAAATTGAATGGACCATTGATTTTGTCAGCGCAAGTTATCCCAAAATGGGTAACTCTATCTAGTCTCATTCTAGTTTGTTTGTCTTGAATTCTTCCCTTAGATCCTAGTATAAATTTTGAAAAAGGAATCTGTAACAGAAAGAAAAAGTTCGTGCATTATTTTTCGTCCTATTTTATTTTAGATTTCTTAAAATCTAACGTGTAGTATGTTACATTAGATTTTAAAAATCTAAAATAAAACCGCCGCGGAGGTACCATACCGGCCCGACAGATATCTGAATGATGAATTTAGATTTCTGTTCGGTGTCTGGGTGTTTGTGTATTAGTCTTTGTGTGTCCATGGCACCCACGAAACAGGAGATAATCCTACTATGGGGCAATGTGTGGAGAAACATACGAATCGCAGTATATTATTCGAACCGATAAAAGATTACAGTTATACACGTCATTTGAATCATATTGAGATTATACTATTGAGAAATAATGGTGAGTTTAAAAGTGGTAGACCCCTTTGTGGGTTCACTCCGGCCGGCGGCACCACCGCACGTGCTATGGAAAATATAGCTAATTTGCTGATTCAAAATCTGTAACTTTCTTATTTTTTAAGATATCGACTTAAAATTTCCAATCATTCGACATTCGATTTTCTTGCGTTTCAAATTGCTATTCTATTAAAAACTACGAATAATTTATTTTAAATCAATAAGGTATTTTTGTTTTAATTTATAATAGCTTTTTTATGTTAAAGGCTAATAAATAAACAAAAATACATCATTTAGTACAATAAATAAAAAAAAAAAACAGTGTATCAGTTTTTATTACACATAACGAAATTTTGATATTATGACAAAAATGTATATTATTTACATCTATAAAATCTAATGGATGGATTTAGAAACTACAAGATTATATGACAAAAATATGCTCAGTATATATTTTTTACACTAGTACAACCACATCTAGGTCCAATATGAGTTCATGAACCTGCAGAGTTGCAGAGTATCCACATCCAGTTCTTTGACAATTTAATTATATGGCTTTCAAATACTTGTTACATATGGATCTGATATGTAAAGTAATGTTTGAAACACATCTTTATTTGTAGATCTTGAATTTTTTTGGCATGATGTATTCGAATTTTTTTCTAATCTTTATTGCAGTACTCTTGAGAGTCCTCTGAAAGCTGTCCAATTGGTAATACAGCAAAGTGGTTAATGATACTCTCTCCATGAATTAATATATTATGTACTGATGATGGCATGTAATACCATTTGTACTTGTTGACATAAATTCTTGCCGTTTTAAAAGCACAGACACCAAATTTTTGAGCATCAATCAGAATACCCAAAGATAAAGCTTGTAGAAATATATAGTCTGTGAATCAATACTTCGTCAACTCTTGTTATTTTAGCAGAGCAACTGGTATTAAAAAAATATATTCGTGTCGTATTACCATCATTAGCATCACCACTTAATGTTTGTCAATAATTAATCCCAACTCTTCACGAAAACGTTTTTGTACGATTTCTTTTCTCTTGTTGTAATAATTTCTTTTCCTTAGTCGTTGCAGACCATTATTGAAATGAAAGGTTATAGGATATATGTAAAATCATCTCCATGTATCTTATCCAAACATGTAAAGTACATAGTTAGCCTATATATGGATAGCATATGGTACATATAGAGCTTGAAGGAGCGTCCGTTAATATTTGAGACACCTTTCCGTCAATCATCATCAGGAACAATAATTGGTGTTTGAACTGTAATCCTTCACCATGTAAATTAATTAATGAGGGGGATAATCTGCTTATTTGATTCTGTATATTACTAACAACATCTTTGGTTTCTCAGGCGTTTCTTTTGGAAATTCTATTAAAATAGGCCGACAAAACCCAACAGATGAAGGAACGGGATTTTTCCAAACAACATTACCAGTTATTTTGTCAGTTAATCTTATGGGAACAAATGATGCTATTAATAAATTAGCATCTGAAATAAGTTCCGATTCCTCGATTTTGTTTGTACTCACTTTGCCTAGATTAGCCATGATATCCCCATTCACTGTACAAAATCAAGTTATTTATTTCGGTTATATCTACGGAATCGATCAGACGAATTCTATTTACTGTATAATCCAAAAGATCTTGTAAACAAGTAACTTTAGCATAGGTGATTTCAACAGACGAAGTAGAAGGGTAACAGCTTTGCTTAGTATTCTGTAGTTTATAGTATCGTGGGAACAAAAAACAGATTCTTTCATTTGCTAAGTTTCTCAGATATAAATATTGTGCTTTAGTAAAATCCAAATCAATATACACGCTTAAGGCTTCTTGGTCTGACAGAATGTTATCCTCATCTGCACCAATAGAATCCAAAATAGTTCTCTTTTTTTTCCTGCTTCTCACAGTTATTGCAATGCTTGCTTCAATACCTTCACCCATAGATTGTAATCCTTGCAAATATGCTTTGTAAATGTGCTCAAATCCGTATTCCCTGAGTAGGATTGTATTTTTGCGCCTCTTACACAGTTCTGATGAGTCTTCATAAGACAAAGGAGGTCCTCCCGGCTTTTTAGTAGAAGTTAAAGGGGTACAGAAAATTAACTTTTGTTCTGTCATTGGACCCTGCAAAGTTACTGAATATTCTGTATTAAGCCAGTTGACATTATATAAAAAAAATCTCTTGCTTGAGCCCAATGTACATTGAACTGAGGTCATATTTTCTTTGGAAAATTACTTATTTATGAACTTTATGTTCTCGTCTGAAATCTGATAATATTAGGGCAAATATTTTGATAGAATCGAAGTAGATTTCCTGTTCTCAATATAAAAAAAAAATTCAATCACATCGTGGGCACTTAAAAGAACTCATTTTAACTGTTATAATTATTATATAATAAAAACTAATAATGTAAACTGTATAGAATAATGTGCATCGACCAAGCTTTTTATAAGAAAATAAAATGAGAGTAGTACCTACCATTATTATTTTTTTGAAATAATTCTCATGAACAAGGAGTACAAAATTTTATTTAGATCTTTAGAGTACAAAAAAACTACAAAACGTGCCATATAAACACCAGAAATTGTTATTATCAATACGGTTTTATGATAATGCAATATGGGACATACTAGTACAGGAAACGTCATAATTTCCTTATCTGCAAGTATCCGCAGCTGATTTTTGTATATGTCAAAGATAGATTCTTAGTATACAAATTAGAGTCAAATTTAGAACTTAGGTAAGCTTAGCTAATAGTCAAAAGTCTTACTGAAAGTAAAAAAATGTGTTTTTTTTTCTAGCATTTTATACTATGCTGTACGTGTACAGGATCAAAAGAATAACTTCAAAAAAGTAAATATAGTTGATTTTAAATAAACAAATAACGCCCTTCCTTATATAATATATGTGTATCACACTATATACTTTCTTTGTAACAAATATAAGAAATTATGCTCTGAAAGTATGCAATTGACAAGAATAAAAATTCTAAATTGTAGTATTGTCGCTATTTCGCTTAATTTTAGACATAATACACTAACAAAAATATATAAAAAGTAATTAAAAACTAATCTACAAGTATTTAGGTAAAAAAAAAAATCGAAAAACATATCCAATTTGCGACTTTTGAAAAATGTATTTTTAATGAGCAAATGAGCTATATTTTCCATTGTGCACCCCCACACCCATTTGTGCCTAATAACAGCAGTTGAAGTGCTACTATGGGAAAGGGAAGGGAAAGTAAGGTGCCTATCTGGGTTTGATTACAAATGTCCATGGGCGGAACTGGCCACTTACCATTAGGTGGGCTGCATGCACATTTGCTGCTTCCATAGTATAAAAAAGATTGAAACCCTATTAGCATATTGTCATCTATTTAACTTTGAAATAAAAACATATAATGTATAGGTAAATAAACATAACTTTGCACGTAGTTCTAATCATAGTTGAGTGACATATTTCATTATCAACTAACCTTAGCAATTTGCCAATAAGGACCTCCTCTCGTATACAACACATAGTGATAAATATCATTCCAAGTGATGTCATACACTCCTTCACACGATATATTCAGCAAGTATGATCGTCCATCACCCCTTACTTTCAAAACCAGGGTGTTGTAAAGATTCCAGTCGTATGTAGCTTCGCGTTTGAATGATTTCTGTAAGCAGGTAAATAAAAGTTCAATTTGATTACTTAGATTTTTAATATTTCACGAAAGAAGGACTAAATACGAGGCAAAGTAGAAGTAAACTCAGTATTATCTGCAATGCAATACTAACCCCATTCTTCCATTTCACCAAGAAAGAAAAGCTTTCAGAGAAAGATGCCCTCAAGTATCCTATACGCCTGCAACTAAGCTGCTGGGAAGATATTCTTAATAATTATAGTTAAATTAATAAATTAATTATCTTACCCTGATTCTTTTAGATCGCATGCCACAGTATCCTGCCTTTTTGATGCGACCGTCTTTGGGCACCCTGACATCCAGATATCCGTGAAAGTTGACCCTTCCCGCGGGACTCATGCTTAGATTACAAAAGCTGTAGCCTTCATTGTGGTCGCTGTCACTTGTTGCTGTAAACTTGTCCAGGACAGCAGGCTCATTGAATAACCATAATAAATCCACCTCTCCTGGAAGTAAGAAGGAATTTACTATTAAAACAAAATCTATATAGAAAACAGAGTCGAAACATCTAGTATATAGAAAACATATGCAGTTATAAATTTGAAATTATAGTTTGACTATGTGTAGTGTGATACTTACAAAGATAAATTGCAATGTTTGAATAAATATTTACAAAACCTCTCCAGAAACAAATATGTAATATAAAAATTTTCAATATGGAACAAATAAAAGCACAAATTTTAAAATAACTTTATAATGTCACAAACATAAAGGCACAATTCAAATGTCATCAAAGAATACACAATATCAATTACTTATAAATATTTTAAAATATAATTTGAGATTCACCACAGTAATTTTTTGGAAAAGTTGATCCAAAAATTGAGTTTAAAAGCACCACAATAAAGGCATATAAAACTTTCTGTAACCAAAGCAAATATTGGGAATAATTAATAGTATAATTATTTAGAAGTTCTCGACAATATTAACAGCATAAATTTATTCAGTTTCGTTCTTATCCACAATTTTATAGTTGCCAGATACCAAGTGTCCATTAAGTATAACATAATTATAAAAAATGTATAAGTACAGTAAGTTTTAGAAGTATAGCACTAAGATTTATGAAATAGGAAAAATAAGCAGTTAAATCAAACTACCACCACAATTATATCTAATTCTAATACGTAATACAATTTATCAACATGATGTATTGTTTATATGCTAAATTATATTCTATTTTCTTCCCAACTTGCATATCACGGTACAAATTAATACGACTCCTCTATTCACCAACTTGACTTATAAGTTGATCGCATATCCTTGTTAATTCCTCATTATCCCTAGTTTTTTGAGCTAAAGATTCTTGTAACGAAGAAATTGTAATCTCATGTTTCTTCATAGTTGCATTGAGCTTTGTGATTTCAACCATGTGTGATTTCTTTAAGCTTTCCAGAGTTTCATTGGCTCTCTCCAAGTTATCTGTTGTGACTTGTTTCAGATTGTTGTATAACACTTCAAACTTTTTCATTCCAATTTCATATTCTGATATTTTCAGTTCAAACACCCTTTCTCTCTCTTTAGAGTCCATTATAACAGTTTTGCACTTCTCATACTTGGCAAGGAGATCATTAAAGGAGCATTCCATACTCGCCAGATGGTTTAATGCCTGGTCCCTTTCACTGGTCAATTTCTCAAACATTTCTTGATTTTGTATTTTTTCATGTTGTTGTTCACCGATCAATGAAGAAATAGTTTTTTCATACTCTTCCATAACAATGCTCATTTGTTTGTTACTCAGAATTTTATCATTAATTTTCTGTAGTAATCTATTTTCTCGTTCCAACAGACTATCTCTCTCCTCAGTTAGTTTTTTCACCCTATGTTCTAGGTCCTCAGTAGTCCTGCTAAGTTTATGTTCCATATCTTGTACTGAACTTCTAAGTTCCCTGTTCTCTTGCCTCAACTGGAGCACCTCCTGATCTTGTTTTTGAAGGATTATTCGTAAAGATTGAAGCCTATCCACTTCCTGAGAACTGAAGTGATTGTAGCGAGGACTACGAGGAGCTGCTGTGGGTGGAGTGCTACCCGAGATGCTTATTAGTCTCTCTGTGGCAACTTGTGTTGGAGTTAATATAGCTGAAACACTGCGGACAAGGGCTGGAGTTGATTTGGATTGAGCGACACTTGTTTTCGGGGCTTCAGTGCTGACAACCGGTGGTACAATCTGGGTAGGTTTATCCTTACTGCTCGCAGGAAGAACTGATCCCATAGATTGCGTATGTTTAGGCGTCGCAACACTGATATCGGTGTGAATGGATGTCGCGCTGCTTGTCTCGTAGCCCACGTCCCGTTCAGAAGAGTCTGCATCGGACTGTTTTAGCGCGGATTCGAATATATCTAGTTTATTCTTCGCATACAGAGGATCAAACTTAACAAACAGGCTCTCCTTTCCCCTGTCTATACAGTTGTGGTTGCGATTTGAATCCGCGATTTTAACGAGATAGTCCAAGCTAGTGGCATCGATGTACATATCGTCAAACATCGGGACTTCTTGCATCGTGACATCGCAAATGCTATCGAACTCCGCGCCAGTGAGGAGGTCACTCGTAATATCTGTTGTTTCAGACAGGTCCTTCTCTTTTCTTGGAGACATGGCCATGAGATCGCCCGGTGGCGAGACTGGAGTTACGAAACTATCATCAGATGTAACGTTTCCTTTAGCAGATAGCATGATTTTATCTTTTATGTCACTTATATTCTCTACCGATTTATGTCCTAATATTTGTCGAAAATACCGATTTATTCCTTTTAAGCCACTTTCTTCATTATAAACTTTCAGTGAAACAAAGCTCGGTAACATTCGTGCCCAACACACGCCACTTATAGTATAACTGCAGCGAAAATAACTCTTAGTAAAAGAATGCGTTAAACTTTGAAAACACGACTATTTTTATACTTCTTAACTCCGTAAAAAAGGAAAATAGGGCTTGTGTTATATAAATATTCTGTCAGTGGAACCAACGAACTAACGGATATTTATTTTTAAAAACTTGACTTTAAAAGTCATAGACAAGATGTATGTCCTCTTTTACGACCTCAAGAAATAAGGTTGATGTGTAAACAGCCTTTAAATAATCTAAATATATTTTTCGAACCAAAAGCATCGTTACTTTTAAATCGATATTTAGGTAATAGATCTTATACATATTGTTGGATATTTTTGTAAATAAATATGTTAATCGGCCTCAATACAAAGATAAAACCAAATGAAAATTAAAAAAACACTACTACTAGAAAATGAATAGTAGGCAATGATATAGTAGGTAATGATCTTTGAAAAGGTAATGATGTTGTAAAAAACTATAATCTATTTAAAATTGTAACTTAAATTGAAATGCCTTTCTATTTTTACCTGCCAATTTTCCTTACCTCTAAAATTTATATAGGTCTTATAGATATTTTGCTAATTTATACGTGCGTGTGTGACGGGCGCATCATATACAAATGTCAAAGACAAATGTATTCTGCGCATACGCAGTTAAAATCACTGCGTGCTGCATCAGCACTAGAGTTTTCAATCCCGGTTCTCATTTCGGCTCCCGTGATTTCAGGATTTCTGGCAGATAATAAATTATGGACATAAAACAGTCTTGGTAACTTTGCTTGGTAATTACGGGACAGAAAATCGACCACATCCCGGGATTGAAACCTCTAAGCGACATCCACTAAATCATTTTACGAAATGAATATTTCTTCCTGTGCACTAAAAATGAATGATTAACTATTAATCATTTATTTTTTCCTACTCATGCTTGGATCCCTCTAAATATTATAGCACAAAAATTACATATTGGGTAGACTTATCCTTACTACTACTTAAGACTACTTACCGTAGACATTTTTTTTTTTATTTTTCGTTTTTATCCTACTTTTATTTTTAGGAGAAAAGTAGCATTAGTATTTCTGTATGTGAATAAATTTTGTTTATGATTACAAAAATTTATTATTAGGCAAAAAAATTGCATTACAACATTAGACTAGCAAAAGAGCATGATTGTGTTCCACCAGATGATATGTAGTCACTGCTGCTTATGGATATATGTAATAAACCCCAGATAAGAACAGTCTTACTTGAGGTTGGCCACGAATACATTGCTACCCATGAAAACTAAGTTGGAATGCCTCAAATAAGTCTGAATATGTGTCTCTTACCACACCCGACACCTTACCACACTAGAAAACAGCAGTGCTTGACACTGCCGTTAATTAGGTAATTAAATGCCGTAAATTATGTAAAAATAATGCTGTTAATTAGGTAGAAATAGGTTTGGCGGTGTTGCCACCAGTGGTGCCGTTG
>DWPV01002361.1:0-17448 GCA_018251915.1 Urbanus proteus proteus
TTCATATGCATTGAGTAAAAAAAAAATATTTTGAAATCACAAACAGACACTTCAATTTTATTTATTTGTATAGATAATTTGCTTTGTTATCTATATCCTGTTACTAATAACAGATTAATAAATCTAAGCAACGAATTAGCATGCTTCATTGTTTTATATCCTGAACATAGTAACCCAACTATTCTAAAAGCAAAAGCCGCATACAAATCCCACAGATAACATAAATCAAATAGAAAATTCACAGTCAATTCTATGTAATTCCGCTAACAGAGCTCATTAAGATTTATAACGAGACCAATCCTATATCGGAGATAAATCTCATAATACAATAGGAGTAATTACCGCTGCCTAGTATGGGACAATAATCGAATCGATCCGGTATCCGATGTATCGATGCCTTATTCGATTCCAATTCTTTATTGTTATAGTTTTAATCGATAACATTTGCATATTTGTTATGAATTGCGTTATGAATAAGAATTTATTGTTATTGTTACTCAAATAGTTGTTTTAATCGATTGTGTGAATTTTGTAATTGTTTCTTAAACACGTAATAGTAGTTTAGTTATTAAAACTTGACTGCTTAGTTATTCGTTATTAAGTTGTTTTTTATTAAGCCAGTAGTTTGCAACTTTGTATTTCTTCTGACAAGAATTTTACTAAATGAGACATGAAATTCTCATAAATATTATTACGATCTAAAATATTTTTACCTAGCTCTTATTTATATTTATTTTTTTACGTCAGTATTGACAATATTATCACTTAAATGGCTAGTAGAAATGCTGGCCGTAAAAATATTGTCATAAACAATATAGAAGCGTCAGCGTACTTTTATAAAACTCGTTACACCCTGCAGTAGCCATAAGGAAACATTGTCAATACCATCCATCTCTTTCTCTCTCACACAAAACACCCTTACAACATCTTCCATCTCTCTCACTCCCAGTAACACGTGACCGGCGTACTAGATGTGCGAAGTTTTCCCTATTTTATGGTTTTCATGAAAAATTACCTGGATAGGTCAAATGAGCTTTCGGAGTGATCGTTCCGTTAAAGCTTGATTCTGGAAGCTTCTATAAAGCTTTATGAGCTTAGAATGTTTAATGAATGTACCTTGGAAAGACTGTCATGTTTTTTTATATAGAACTGGCTACTAATATTGCTAAGATTTAAATTGAAAAAAATGCAGTAAAGTTGAATTTTAGTTTCTTTTTTCAAACTAAGTACCTATTTGTAAAAACTTACCTATACATACGTGTAATTATGTTAGTAAGTACCTACATGTTAAAGGTATCTCTAAATTTAATTATGAATTTCTGACGATTTTTTTTAGGATTTTACCTATGAAATATCTACCTACATAATAGTGAGAATAAGTTGTCCAGCGCAAGAAAATATTGAAAATAATTATCGAAAATATCCTTGACATTTGACAAACAGCTCCATAGCGTTTAATCTTAAAAACATACGTAAAAATATTCTCTTCTCAGTTTTTAATGAAAATCAAATGTCCCGCATAGCCTCTTCCTACATTAGCATACGAATACAGATCTCTCTTTGTGACGGACAATGCGGTATTCTTAGATATATGCGGTAATTCTCGATTCCACGGTTTACGGTTTAGTTGTATTGTACGGTATTTTGAAGTTAAAATGTTTTTAAATAGGTACCTACATATATTAATTTCTAAACATTCCAGTGATACATACAAACCTACTAAGTCCAGAGGCTTGTGCAGATCTTAATCTATCAGCAACGATAAGCAAAGTTGGGGTCAGACAGGAGTTGGATGGGTGACCGCTAATGGTAAAGTCCCATACATGCTTGCTTATTTCGGAGGATATGTTAAGTCGTCGATCAAGGTTTTTAACATCTGATAGCCGTAAACACTTTTGGAGGCCTTATTTCAGGAGTGTTGGAGTACGTACAATTTAGCCCTTCGCGTCATTTGGGGACAGACCCATTTCTGAAAAGGGTTCTAACAAGATTTTTTTAATGAATTTCAGATGCAAATTTAACACTCTTTACACAATTTTATTTTTCCGTCCGCCGTTTTCCGATTTCTCTTGTATTTGAATTTAATGAATACTAGCGCCATATATTTTAAAATACCTATTTTAAATGCAATATTTTAAAAGCAAAGGCACAGTGATTCAAATTATCTTCGCTCCTTATCTCCTACAATGAGTGCAGATGGCAATCTATTATCTGTTAATTGTTCAACAGATAAGCTTATTTGCAACAATTCACAGCTCCAACTTTGCGCTTCAAACAATGGCGACTATCTTGCTCATTAAAAATCAATTAGAAATACATGACTGTCTCGACATTCCATTTGAAATATTTTATAATTATGCTTAATTTAATTTAATTCCCTATAAAACTTTGCATAAAGACTATATTTTACTTTTCGACAACGCCCCATTTCTTTTATTTATATTTTTTTATTTAATGAAATAAAACTAAAAAAGAAATATGAACTTGAAATAAAACGAATAAATTATTGTGATATCTGTATAAAAGTCATGTAAGATTAATTTATTTTTTATAAACTTTTATTTACATTAATTTTAAGAACAATTTAAAACAATTAATTTTTTTAGGTTGTTACAAAAATATTTTTATAATCGGCGAGTATAAATTCCTGCTTAAAGTATTAATTTGTAATTCTTTGTCGTTGAAAAGGAACAATATTAAAATGTATTTATTTTATACAATATGAAGAGGGAAACTACATTCTTCGTGACTTTTTGTAAACAGAAGGTAGTGAATTAAATGGACAGCACACAGTAGTAATTAGTGAAAGTTAAAATTTATTGCCTCGATTATAACGCCGTTTGACCCTCGAAGTCTCCTTCGAACATTAAGAATACTTGTTCGAATGTGAGAGTTCTATGGATATTCCGTTTTAATATTCAAATACAGACTATAAAATGATTATAGAAACATGTACCTCCTTAAATCTAGGTATAGTTTTCCTATAAGAACATATTTGGTACGTGTTGTACCTACTTTCTTCATTTGCTCTCGTTATTATCACAATTGTGATTTTTCAGAAAATAGTCTTACATTTCTCAGTGATCACTTATATGATATACTTATAGCGTTGATACATCCTTACAATATTACGATTTTATTCTGTTGCGTACTGTCACACACTTATTTGTTTAAATACTTATTTTGGTTTTACTTTTTAGATTTTGTTACATTTGCAATTACTGGCAAATAAACCCAATTCATCTGTGATTTGACTGATCTTTTATGGAATCGGTTACAGATATAACCCGGATTGTTACTTCAATCAAATAGAAAATATAGTACTGAAAAGTGATTGAAAAAAATCTGTTTTTTTTTTTTTTTCAATTTATTATCGTAGTCGTATCCCCATGTCTCTATCCAAGACATAATTAAAACAGATGCGTATTGGGTGCATTAATTTATACTTTTTTCCTTAGCGCTTTTAATTTGTCCGCGGGAGTGTTTTGCATAAATTCCTTTGTTGAGAAAATGCGAGAGGTCCAATTAGTAGGCGGCAGTAATTTATTTGGTCTTAATAAGAGAATTCGGGAATTCTTTCTGTTTGTTGAAGGTGAATTTTTTCGTTTTTTTGAAAATTCAAGGGTGAAGTCTTTTAATTTTTTTGAATCTTTTTGTGGCTTCTTCACTTGTTAATTTTAGTATCTGTATACTTGTATGAACTTTATACTTTTATCTTTCTATGTAGTAAGTAGTACCTAAGTTTTAAACTGAGGTCACACATGGATTTTCATTTGATTTATATACAAATATGAAAAATATGAAAATAAAATCTTCTCATGAATCAACTCACAACTTTCTGCATAGCAAGCAAGAGACAACCGTACTAATTAATTTCAAACACGCGTTTTAGGAAAGTCTCTGAATAAAACTCGGACATGTAAATTGGACTAAAACTGTTTTTTTTTTTTTAAGTTTTACACTGACCATAATAGCACAATAATTTACGACATTTCCATCACTGAATTCGTTCTCAAGAACCACGGTTGAGACTTATAAATAACCGCATTGCACCCACATTGGGCTAAAAGCAATCCGTGTCATAATATCATATCATAGTCTTACACCGAAATGCTTTCTCGTGTGTACAATCACTATTGGGGGACCTAGATTACTTTAAGAAGTATCCTCTCGAAAATGCAATTTGATGTATGTTGATCTAAGGTCGAAATTCCAAAACTGAGATAGGATCTAAAATTTTAGAACTTTTATGTCGAGAAGTTATTTTCTTTGAAATAAGGTCTAGTTTTGCTTGAAATTTGGGGTGAGGTAATGAAGTGTCCTCCTATTAGTCCCGGGATTATAGATTTGATCCGGGATGAAGTGACCAGCGCCATTGTTAAACCGGGATTTGGTCACTTGTTACACTAATCGTGGGTCTTTGTTGTGGGTTTTCGCTGCAAGTACATTGTACTAGGTATCGTTCGTTTGATTGGGGATATAATGAAAAATAAATATGCAAAGTCAATATTTACTAGTAATTTAAAATATTGTTTGTAACACTAATTGGGTTCAGTCCAGCAGTCTTTCAGTCTACGAGAAATTTGCGCGCAATTAATCAATAAAAATCACAATAAAAAATCAGGAGCGGTTTTTTTATTTCAGCACTTTTTCATGCACGGGAGTACGTATAAATGAACACCCATCCATTTCCAGGCCGCTCTTGACGTTGCTTAATTTTATATTAAGTTTAACTTAATAAGTCTAACTTCCAATTTATGTTTAAAATATGTTATTTATTTATCACTATTTTGTAATCTGTAATGTAATTTTTTTATAAGTAAATATTTTGTAATCTGCAGAAAACTTTACAATACAATAACACAATAAAATTGTTAAAGAATAGGACTAATTTGTACGTACCTACATATTTTTCGTGGTAAGTTTATTTAATACAACATTACTCTCACCTCATAATCCTCGAGTTTCCTACACGTTACACGGGGATAAAGTAAAACAACTTGTCAGTGACCAAAGCAATAAAAGAGACAAAAATTGATACATCTATACAAACACGAAAGGAACTGAATATGAAAACAAATCAAAAAAATGTTCCGTGCTCCTGCAAACAATTAAGGCGAGGCCACACCGTCTCGGTCTTCCCGAGCGAAGCTAATTCACTTATAAATATTCATGCGTCTATTATTGTCGTCATATTGTGATACTTTGATTAAGTGTCTCCAACCCTCCTGATTAATGGAGGCCGTTCCGATTGTTCGGTCGGCGCCTTTTGACGTTTTTTGACGCTACTGTCGTTTTATTGTGACGGATAGCGTTTATCTGACGTTTGTGTTGTTTGGAAGACGTCGGTAGTTTTTAGGTTGTGGCTTGTTTGAGTGGTTTTGGTGATGTTGAAATAGCAAGCGAGTAAGCATTTGATGTTAATTGGTATCGTTATTTTATGAAGATAAATCGAGATATTATAATCTTCTGCATGCAATAATAGGTGTGGTGGTGTTTTCGAGTATGAAATTTCAAAGATTGATGAAATCGAATCGGTACTCGAGAGCGCCTCATCCGGTAATATCACTTAGGTATACAACATTTTGCGTCAAAAAGCTTTATGACACGAATTGAAAAAATGTATTAGCATTTGCCTTTGCCGTTTTGTTGTATTTTTTTTATTCTAATATTTCTGATTTGAGCGCCTATTTGAAATTATTTCTTGTTTCATTGGTGAAAATTCTCCATATTTCACGTTGAGTTGCCAATCCACAATTTATTGTGACCAAAACTATAAAACTATTTTCACTTGGTGACACTCATAATAACACGAAGATCAATCCAAACATTTCTGTTAATTTATCAAACATAACAACATCGCAAACATAAATCATATTATAACAAATGCAAATGTTATTTATATTCTTGATTCCGTGCTTATCTTAAACGTTTTTGCGAATTACTTCCAAGCAATTCGCTCCCTCACTCCTATCGTTTACGCAATCCAATTCATCAACTTCATTTGCTGAAGTACCTGTCATCTGGAATAAAAGTTATAAGCAACCCTTAATTTTAGGGACTTGTGTAACTGCGATATCGTTAGCGAGAAGCGTAAAAGTTTCTTGTAAATTAAGAGACATTAATGTTCTTTAAATATTCATTGATTCATCATTACTGATATTATGTTAAATAATCCCAGCTATGTGTATGAAAATAGGCATATAGAATTTTGAATTTAACAACTATTATGTTAATGACATCTGAAAATTAAGTTAATAAGATAATTGGTCATAGATTTTAGGTTTACATAAATGTATAAAACAGAAAGTTTATTTTATGTCAACAATTTTCTTCTCTGTATTAATGTTCTATTGAATTTTGCTATAAAATATAAATAATACGATTTATTAATTTACATAGGAAATAATTATATACTAAATGCTATTTATGCTATCCCTTTATGCTATTTCAAAAATTGGATTAGGGCAACGGAATATATTTTCAATAACTATTAGGGCAACGGAATATATTTTCAATAACTATTAGGACAACGGTATATATTTTCAATAACTATTAAGGCAACGGAATATATTTCCAATAACTTTATAACAAAATTACTCGTTGATCGTTTTTAGTTTTTAGTCTCGCAAGTTTCTCAGGGGGAGTTTCAATGTTTGATTTTAATTAACTCTGTTATTCAGGAGTCTGATATTAATAAGGCAGTTGTCGGCTGTCTTGTCGCGCGTCAACGCTAATCGCTCTCGCTTTGTCTTGCACCCTTGAGGTTGAGTGGTGTTTTTGATCATTTGTTAAACCTGTTTTTAGTTAGATATATTTATATATTAAAAAAATATTCAAGAGTAAATACAACATATGTATGTTCCAGTTTTAAATTAAATTGTAATTCAATATTTTTAAAGGAATTTATATTCTGACTTATATTGTAATTTTGTGTGAATTGAGTGAATTGAATTGTTTTTTAAAACATGCTTTTGAATAATATAAAGTGACTTGTGAATTAATAGTGACTTTGTGTGAGAGCCATCAACTGATACTGATATGAATACATCTGATCAATTATTACTTTATCGTCTCATCTATATGCGATTGTTGGATTGATCTCCTATTAGGTTGATTTTCTAATGAGGTTATAATCCTTTCCGCTGTTCGAGTATGAATTCGTAGATTTTATACAACATTAAGACCATAATATTATGTTTAGAAATCACAGGCGTATGTTTTCACTAACATGCACAATCATATTATGATGTATTCTGCGTGTCAAGTCGCAGGGAATAACTAGTCATGTACATATTTTTATAACACGTGAGTAGCAAACGAGCATGCAGGCCACCTGGTGGTAAGTGGCCACTACCGCCCATGGACATTTATAATCAGCCCCAGATAAAACAGATTCTTACCTGAGGTTGACCACAAATGCGTTGCTACCCCTGACTAAGTTGGAACGCCTCGGTTAAGTCTGTCTCTGACCACACCCTTCAAGCCAGAACACAGTAGTGCTTAACACTGTCGTTATAAGCCAATATAGGTGTGGTGATAGTGCCGCCGGAGTCTAACCACATGGGGGTTCTGCCTCCTTTAAACATAATTATCATATTCTAACAGATATCTATATTAATGAACTGTACGGTCTTGTTAAAAATAACGTTATTTATCATAATATAATCACTAGAATACTATATATTAGGCAAGTATCGAGCGTAACAAGACGCATAAACAAATTGGCGAATGCTAATGCCGACAACTTGGATAATCAAAGCAACTCCCGAGCGATGTGGGAGCGCCTTATTGAACTTAGATTAGATTATTTCGGGTAGGTATTTAGAATCCTGTCACGTAAGATTTGTGGATTTATATAGAGCTGCGAGTGTGAAATAATGGGGTTTTATATTAGGTTTTATAATTATTGGCAGCACCGTAAAATGCTTGGAAGTTTTCCCAAAAATATGCAAAGAAAAGTTTAGACAATATGTATTTAGACTATTTCTGGATGGCCTAGGTACTAGGTGAACATTTTTTTCTAAAAGACGCTTTCTACACTCATAGTCTCACAGTAGGATTTTTTCCTGTGTCGTGGGTGCCATGGACTCACAAAGACGAATACACTAACACCCAGACACAGAACAGAAATCTAAATTCATCATTGAGATATCTGTCTTAAAAATTTAGACACGGAGCACTATTAAAATACTTAAAGTTTTCCAAAACATAAAAAAATACATAGAAAACTAAATAGTGTCAGTACATTTATTTTTTTCAATAAGAATTTAAGAATCGACTATGCATACATAAACATAACTGTGCCAGTAGCTACGAACTGCATTCTACATATTTTTCTACGTAGGTACTTAATTATGTTACTCTGATGTCAGGTAAGATATCAAGGAATAGTAGTGACCACTAACCATTATCATATCCTTGCTGCTACAGAAAACGTTAGATATTTTTTTTTTGATAAAATTTTACTTAACGACAATCTCTATGTAATGTTGTCAAAGGGTGAGAAGTCACTAAAATATGATGTAAACAAAAAGCAGGATAAACCATCACAAATCATGTAACCCTTCCACTTTACCTAATCCGCGATATTCACGCCTCGACGCCTACCACTCACTTAGCGGATTTACCATAGTATAGGGTTATACCACTAAGGAGAAACCATTTCTTGTAGGGATATTTTTCAAGATATGGTTATGAAATAATTGCTTGAATTTATGTTAATCGTCGAAGAACAAGAAAAATAGATGATGTTAATTTAACGTTAGGTTTAAAAAAAATTGGATTCGATCATGTGAGCATTTTAAATTATAATTAATTTATTAATAATGGGTTTCACAATTTGATAATCTCACTATTATCTTTATATCGATTTTTTTACTGTATTTACTGCGATTAGCTTAAACCGCCCCCGCACATACCTATAGGTAGTATAAAAATCTTTTTTAGTATACATTTTTTTGCATTTTAGTATTTGACAGTTGATGCTAGTATTTAATAAACCTTAGATTTTTGTATTAATTATTTGTATTAATTGATAACCTTTATGTCGACACATTAAACATGTAGTAGAGAGAGAATACATCAATTTTAAGTAGAACATTAACAAGCGCTTACAAATAGGTAATTTTATTTCGGGAGAGTCAATATCAAAAATTGGGCGCAACTTTTTAATGGATGAATATTTTATTGACAAATGTATAAATATGCGAATTATCTCCCGGATTGACTTAACATATTACTTTGTAGGGGTGAGCTACCATAAATAATAATCCAGGCGAGAGACGCCAGATAAATCGACATATGCTAATACACGCCAAATTATTTATCGAGGGTAAGCCTTATCGGGTTCACGGAGGGGAGCTACTGGATTTTCTTATAAGACTTGTATGGTTCATACGTTTAGGAAGCTTTTGATGTATTCATACTGAAGAAAATCTGCTGCTGCTGTTTTGAAGGTTGTGGTAAGGGAGTCATATTTGTTTGAAGCGTTCCATTTAGTCATCGGGTAGCAACGCATCTGTGGCTGACCTGTGACTGTGTTTTTATCTGGAGTTGATTACAGATGTCCATGGGCGGCAGTGGCCACTTACCATCAGATGGAGTGCATACGCGTTTGAACCTATTTGTGATTAGATCTTAGATCCGAGCCGAGGCGATCAAACTTAGTTCTCAGGGGTAGCAACGCATCTGTGGCCGACCTGTAACTGTGTTCTATCTGGGGTTGATTACAGATGTCCATGGGCGGAAGCGGCCACTTACCATAAGGTGGACTGCACGCTCGTTTGCTACTTCGATCACATAAAAAACTATATTCAACCGAAAGAAAATTAGGTACTATGAATTCAGTGCAATTGCAGTCAGACATTTACTTCTCCACTATTCACATTTCTTCACCATATAATTAAAAAAAACTAGTAGAAAACTAAAACACCTTTTGATCTTCAGCAATAAAGTAACATTAAGATGAAACCTTAAAACCCACCCTTCGTTCAGTCAAAACATAAGTTTTTGCAAATGAAATCGCGGTTAAATGTAACGGAACGAGTTATCCACATGCAAATAGCGCAGTTAACTCGAGCCCTGATTAGTTAAATCTTAACTGAAATGGCCTGAACACAGCCGCTCCGTTAACCGTAGTTAACAACGATATTATGGTAATAACTATATTTAACTTTGATGTATTTAGGCAATTTATTTCTTTTTATAAGTTTTTTTTTTTAATGTAATGCCTAGAATGGTCATGTCGTTTTTCCTATCTAAAAGAAATAGTACCTATAATGTATGTAGTATATCGACGACCCGGATAGTGCAATGGTTCACACGCCGAACCGCTAATCCGAGGGTCCTGCGATCGATTCCCAGCGAGGCGGAAATTTGAATGATGAGTTTAAATTTCCGATCTTGGTCTAGATGTGTGTCCTTATCTTGTGTGTTGTCCATGGCACCTACGACACAGGTAATCCTAGTGTGGGGCTATGAGTGTGAAGCGATATTTATATTTATTTTATTTAATGTGGTAAGCAGGCCCCTCTTTCCCACTGGGCACAATGGGCAGGGCCCCACGATCGAGGGGGCCCCTTAGTCCTGACATATCACCGACAAAGCAGCGTGCAGCAGCAAGAAGGACCGGAACAGGAGTTTATAGATTGATTTACTCAGTATATAGTTTGAATACTGGAAAATAGAATTTAAATGATTTGTTTAACCTAATAAAATCAAACAAAATAGTGCCCTACCAAGGACATATGGGGCCCCATTACCCTTGTGTGCCCAAGGCCACTCAAGGCCCCTTATATGTACACATCCAACATTCCAGCGTCCTCAGGGGTAGCAGGTTGATTCTGTATGCCTTCTATCTTAACGGACTTTAGTTACACCTAGTTAAATAAAGGTAGTCTGTATAGAACGCTGCTAGGATAATATTTAGGTATTCAGACTATTCAGATTAAACTTATGAAAACTTTACATTTTTTAAAGTGTATCTAAGGAGTACACGTATAAAGAGTGTAAAGATTAAATGACATACGCTATATTTATTTATATTATGGGAGTAGCAAACGAGCATGCAGTCCGACTGATGGTAGGTAACCACTGCTGTCCATGGACATTTGTTATCAACCCCACATAAGAATAGAGTCATACCTGTGGTTGATAAGAAATGCATTGCTACCTCTGAGAACTAAGTAGGAACGCCTCGAATAATTATGAAATACTATGGTATAATATGGTATACGAAATATTACCACTGCAGTGTGAACAAACCCTTGTGTGAACGGCACAAAGTAAGCCTCATTAAAGCACAATCAAAGGTTATGCCATTAATTCATAGGAAACCTTCGTATTGAGCGTAATTCATGTTAAGGCGAATACCTACTAAATATCATGCATCTACATATTTATTCAGGTGAAATTTGTTATTTTTTATACTTATTAAATAGATGCAGAAGCAACTTTTTGGATTGAATAAGATGTCCGGTGTAGTATGAGACATACTTATATGAGGCGTTCCGACTTAGTCCTCAGAGGTAAAACGCATTTGTGGCCGAATCAGATAGGATTCGGCCACTGCTGGGCACGGGTCTCCTCTCAATGAGAGGGATTTAGGCCTTAGTCCACCGCGCGGGCCAAGTGCAAATTGGTAGACTTCACACACCCTTCAGAACTTTTTTTTTAAGAATCTTACTTTTTGAGAGCCTTATTTCTTACTTGTATACCTAAATAAAATTAAAATTCAATAACTGTTTATCATAAATTTGTTTTCGATAAGAATCCAAGCCTTAACTCAACGAAATTACACAATAGATGCACATGTGGTACCAATAAGTCATAGTTCATCGTATGAGCATGCACGCCTATAATAAAATAGCAATAGCTAAAACTTAAAGCAAGATTTCAAATATTTCGTGTTTATAGGTATTAATTATTTTGGTTTTCGTAAAGTATGTATGTAATCCCAAAAATATCCGTTGGGTACAGTAAGGTACTTTCCTTCCTTCAGTAAAGAAAAGAGAATGGTTCTTAAAAAAGGGATAAAAAGATGTTGCAGAAAATTCTTAGAAAGATTTTCTTATATCTAAATAATCGCGAAGGATTAAATAATAATATATGTAATGATTTTTATAAGATTGAAGGAGTAGACAAGAATAAATTCAACCTAATGGTAAGTGTTCATTGCCACGGATGAGGTTACAGAACCTCATCTATATAGAACAGGGGCTTTACCTATAGCTGACTATGGACCTTACTACTATTAAATACCATAAATATGGTAGCTTTTTTGGAAGTCGGACGGCATCCACACCCTTCTTCCAAAATCCTCCACGTTAGAAATAATCATCATCATCATCATCATCAACCCATTATTGTCCCACTGCTGGGCACGGGTCTCCTCTCAGTGAGAGGGATTTAGTCTTTGGTCCACCGCACTGGCCAAGTGCGAATTGGTAGACTTCACACACCTTTGAGATCTTTTTTTTAAGAACTCTCAGAGGTGTAAGGAAAACATCATGAGGAATGTTTTCCTTTACCGTAAAACAAATGATAATTAATTTCTAATACGCACATTATCAGAGGTGCGTATTAGAAATTAGTGCGTGCCCGGGATTTGAACATCGGACTCGATTGAGAGCTCGCTTGCTGCTAGAAATAATATAACGCAAGATTTTAAAAGCTCAGCAGTCTCCAAAATTTTATCTTAGAAATCTAGCGTAACAGATAGCATATATATCCAATAAACTCACAGCCACTAATTCTCACCTTAATAACTAGTTAAACAAATTTATCGGCAAGGAAAATGTCACAGGTTTTATTAATCTTTTACGTACCTGATCAATAAATATTAACGACTATCAAAACATAAATGTCTAAAACACATTTTATTAATAATATTTCACCTGTTTATACGAGTTTTATTGAGGAGGCCTATTCATTATTTAGTACTTATAAAATTTGCTATGCTCATAAAATCTCACCCAGTACTATTTTAAGCTTGCCTAGTCAAAATTTGGTATAAAAATAGAATTTGCATGTTTCATAATGTGTTACACTGAATTACGATAACTACAAAATAAAAAAAAGAAAATCTAATGACTAGGACTAGTATGAAAACTAGGTCTAGAGATGCTAGAGAAGGTTCACTGTTCATGTAAATTGTTTAAATAATATAAAAAAAAATATTTTGTACACGTATTATTTTTATAATAGCTATATCACTGTCAAAAAAATATAATTTGTAAAACGCGAATCATTTGGTAAAATTACATACCACCGATTCGAACCCGAGACCAGCGCAAACCAATTACCACTGAGCTCATTAACTCATGTGAAAACACTAATTTGAATAACTCACCCGATCAAGTTCGAAGTCATCAGCAAAAATCTACCCTCGAACACGTAATAAAACAATAATTAAATCCGCCCTCGGGGTGGAAAAATCCAATTTGCTTTTACGACTGCTCGCTTCAGTTCAGTCGCTTAGTGTGAAATGACCTTTATGTGCTGTGATGCGAATTGTATTAGTGGGTACTCATGACGTGTTCGAAATTGTGCTAAGATTATGGTTTTACTAGCTGATCCTTCAGGTTTCGCGTTTAAAAATTAAGAATTAATACATACGAGTATTTAAAAACAACCGAAACGATGCTATCCCGCGAGGGGGCCCGCGATTGTGTGGAGCGCGCGCTAATGGTTTTTCAAAAATTATAGTAACCTATGTTACGTCTTAGACCTTCGACTATCTTCCAGCGAAAGTCCCGTCAAAATCGGTCCAGCCGTTTAGAAGATTATTTCGGCCAAACAGACAAAGACAAATTTTCTTTTAAAATTGCATTTTTGGATACAGGTATCGTGAATGCTTTCATATGCATTTAGTAAAATAATGTTAATTTAAAATCACAGTGTCTGTTTGTGATTTGTGATGTGATTGTGATGCAATTTTTTTTATTTGTATGCCTAGTTCTAATAACTATTTAGTTATCCATGGAGGGTATAAGTTTAATATCCGCTCATACATAAAAAGATCACATAATATAAGTCAAATATTATTTTGGACTCTGTTTAACGTAGCTTTTAATTATAGTGCTATCTGTGCATAAGGGTGCACACAAACTCGAGGCGAGACAGCAAACCTCTTACCATAGACAATAAACTCTTACCAGCCAGTCCCGAGCGTGTCGTGCGGCCAGTTAACGATCCTAACGACACACACTTTAATGACTTTTAATGAGGAAACTTACGCCCGTCTTCGGCTTGCAAGACATTTGCATTAACCTTTATAAAAGTTTGAAATTAGAAGGTTCAACTTTCAACCTCTGAACCATGCAGGAGTTGGTAAGAAAATTAGTTTAATTTAGACTAAGGAGATTGGTGTTGTGAATAATTCTGTGAAAAGTAGGTACCTTTTTATAATTTGAAATAAAATAAATTTTGATGAAAAACGCTGTCGAAAAAACTAAACAAAATTATACATACCTAATTATTAATGATATTTTTTTTGTTTTTAACATTTTTGCCGCCTTTACCAGTCAACCCAATTCAAATTAGCTATTATTTAAAATAAGCTAAAATTACCCGAAGCAAAAACGACAAAAACAGGAAAATCAAAATTGCAAATCTCCGCATAGCTTTTTCGCGGAATCTCATCGAATATTTTGATGAAAAACTTATCAAGATCGGGAAACGTTGTCAAAAGGCGCACACAATGCACAACAAAAGGTCATAGAGAACTGGAATCAAACTGGAATCAAACTCACGCCTTTTTACTGCGAGGTATTCCACGCGCTCAATACTTCGTGACAATGCGAACCTACCTTTATGAAGAACCGATTTTGTTAAGGACCCTACGCATGGACTGAGGAAAAGCTACAGTAACGTATTTTTGACAGAACACCGAAGTGGAACAAATTATTAGCAGTGCTATTTATAAAAATAACGATAAAAATATTGTTTTTTATTTATATTTCAAATCTATTTGTTTTTTTTTTGCGTGTGATTTTTCATTACAAAAATAAATTCAAAAGTAGTATTTTTATACATACTTCTGCCTAGATAGTAAATAATATAAGTACGTTTTTATTCTTGGAGACAATTAACAAAACGAAAGGTCCAGGCAATTGATTAAAATTTTATTTACAATATTTATCCTACAAAAAATATATGTACTTAATTATAAAGAGATGTAGGCGTGTGGATCTCTTAATGATAAACGTATGTTTCTTTTTGTATCCAATCATTGTTTGTCACTTCTGTAAATACTTTCAATCTCCTAAAAAATATATTGTCGATTTTCAGTACGTCGTGTAAGGGTTGTGCATACGCTACTTTATAAGAGATAGAACAGTTTTTGAGCATTGTGACCTTACAACTTGCATGGCTCGTCTCCAATAACGACTCAAACGCTATAACATTAAGATCGATTAAAGGAGAAGGTGGAAAAACAAGAAAATCTATACACGGGAAACTCGTCCTTAGATGATTGGAATAAAGGTTAGATTCGGATAAAGATGTGGGATTAAAAAGGAATGCCATTCAATGGAGTGTCGACGTGTTGTTTAGTAAAATGCAATCATATAGACGAAATCGATAAAAAGACGTATTATCCCGATATTACAAGGGGCGATTGTTAGAGTGATTTCGTGCGAAAAAAATCCGTTAACTCCTCGCCTTATTTCGTCCACTTCGATATTATGCCAGTTTTATCTCCTTTTTGGATGTTTTTGTTTTGTTTTTGTTTCGGATTTTGGACTCTGCCCTTAATTGACGGATCGCGTCAATAAACTCTTGATTTTTGCGTCATTGATGCTTTAATTTTCTGATTTATCTAGTTTTTATCGCTATGTCACTCGCTTGAATTTTTTTTTACTTATAGTACCTAATCTACATTTCTTACGAAGTTCCACTAGGGGCACGGTAGTATCACGCCGAAACATGCTCAATTTAACCGCGTTAAGCTCAAGTAGCTCAAATGTTAATCTGTCATGAACCGTGTAAAATTTAAATTGTAAGTAGAAATTCAGTTTAACTTAAAACATAAACAGAGCCGCATGGTACAGGCTATCTCATACATTCGAAACCCACCAAGTGAACCATATTGCAAGGAAAAAATAAATATAAAAGTTGCGGCCGGTCATTCCCTATTTATTATTTATCAATTGTATAAATTATTGAATAGAACCGTGCCGGCTATCCCGAGTCCCGGCTGGACCCTCATAGCATCCCGTTTTACGATCGGGTTTATAGCTGCACTAGATAAGCGGGCGGGTTTGTTCGCGAAATGGAGCAAATTTGGGAAGATCCACTTAGGACCAATTTATTACAAAATTTACAAAAGATAATATATAATGTAATCATCCATATCTTATTTTAACTGATTCTCAAAATTAAGCAACGTCCAGCGCGGTTGACAGTTGGATGGGTGACCGCCTGTTGGATTCTATAGTTTTTACACGGTACGCTGTCGGACTCGATTGTTATTAGCACATAAGAGTCGTTTAACTTTTACAGAAGCTTTAAATAATTCAGACACAGTTTTGTTATTAACTATCCTTTGCTATCCTATACTTAAATTACTTTTGTAGACAGAAAGTTACCTATATTATAAGTTATTAAGTTTAATAAGAAATGTAAGGGTATTTGTTTATTTCTAGAAACTTCCGTGGTTTGAGTCTACCGGCGCTAACTTTAGCCACGAGCATCTACTTTTGTTTCTACTATATAACAGCAGTGTTAAGCGATATTATGTTTGGTTTGAAAGGCATATACAAGGCGGTACACTTGGACCCTTTTTATTCGCTGTATAGGTGACTTGATGACTAAAGTTAGTCCCCAGAATTGTTAAATCACAGATATTCAGATAATCACAGAGAGACAGCGGTAGTATTTTATATCCAGATGGAATGCATGACCGTTTGCTACTTAGACATATTTTACAAACATAAATGAAAACATCCTTTCTTACCAATTTATCGTGCTTATAAATAATATAGTGAATTTTATAAATGATTGTACAATAATTCCTAGGCCATTTTGACCCCACCCGGGGTCAGTTTACGAGCGCCGTCAGTTATCTTGTTTACTATAGTTTAGTACACCGGGTTTGCTTGGAAACTTTGTTTTTGTAATTTGTTGGTAAGTAGCATGCAGTCCACCTGAGGGTAAGTAGCTACTGCCGCCTTGGAGGTGTCCAGACAAGATCCAAGGCTGGCCGCAGATGCGGTTTTATCCTTGAGGATTAAGATGTAATGCCTCGAAAACAGATTTGTAGGTATTTGTGTTACTCAGTTTAGCATTCATATCATTGACTAAAGGACATCATTCATTTCGTACCCAAAAATGAAAGTGCCGGCCAGAGTAAAAAAATAGTGGATTCTTGTTGGAAACAATGTCCTGAAGATTTTTTACTATGACAAGGAACGTCTACGATTAACCCCCCGGCTGTTATTTAAGTTC
>DWPV01002362.1:0-17448 GCA_018251915.1 Urbanus proteus proteus
ATTTGGTTGTGGGTTTGTGTGTGTGTGTGTGTGTGTGTTGAGGTTATTGTGTGTGAGGGTGGGTCTATGGATGGAAGATGAAAGGATCAGCAAATGATATGATTTAATGCAAGGAGAACTTTGTATAGGTTTCAATGAGTCAGAGCGGTCGCAATCTCGGTCCGCAATAGGATTTCAGGTCCAAATACAAAAGTAAAAAGTGCCTATATTCAATATATACGTTGTTATCCCTAATAAAGCATAATTCACCTCAGATCTTGGACACTGATCCAAATCATCACTATTACTGCCGATAAAAGGAATTATACAAGAATTAACAATTTAATAGTAGAATCACTATGCAACTCTAACACTAACAAAATATATTATGTACCATGTATCATATCATCCGTATTATATACCACAACGAACTCTTGTATATTATGTATCATCGTGTATTTGTAATATGTAATCCTTTGACAGCAATTAATCTGATTCTTAATTTGGAAACCTTACCGTACATCGGATGTGTGCGTAGGATTTGAATGAGCGGAAGTAAACATTTTAGGCGCGCGAATCGAAATTGGAACGCTCGTTTCGAAATTCGAATTGCGTGTATTTTTTTTTTGTCTATTCTCTTTCGTTTATGAAATACGCTTTGACATTTGAATACGTGATTATTTTATTTTATTGTTAGAACCTTTGGCGTTTGTGAAAAATGTCTTCTATTAAAATTTTCGTAATAGGCTTAGCTGTCGTAATTGCTCATTACTTATTATTGAAACTGGTATTTTAGTTTAGCGGACCGTTTAAGTATTAAAACTTTACTATGCAAAAACGAGCGTCAACGTAAATTGAGATCGTATAAAAAAACGTAACAAACTCGTACTAAGGGTATTGTTTAACAGGCTTAGTCGACTATATGGGACCTTTATGCTTCGCGAAACCTTTATTTAAAAATAAGAGTATATTTTTAAGTGTCCTTTTATTAAAAAAAATCGGGGAAGTGTTCACTACTAGGTACTCGAATCCCTATAGGGCAATAACGTATAAATAATTAAATACGAATACTGTAATACAATAACAGTGTTCTAGCCTTCACATCACACGCATAAGGAGACATACACACGAGGAGGGTATTCATTTCATTATAGGATATATGTACTGATATGTGTTCGAACCGGTTTGTGTGACATACCTTTTATAACAGTAGTTCGAACGGAAGTTATCATTGAATCAATGTTTTCAATGCTAATATATTTTTTACGTATGTTTATTTGTGTGTGTTTTAGCGCGATGTAAATAACACAGTTTATATTTTATTTTGGTATACATCCGTATTTTGATAATGACGTCATAATTTTTTGATGCCGTTTTATTTAAATAAGGCGAACATCTCTTTAGGTAACGCATCTGTAATTAACTTTTGAAACGATGGTCTATGTGAAATTGGTGATAGTTACCTATATACTGTAAATCTATATATTAAAACATATATGGTCAACTCCGACGGATGTCTATGTCAAAAATGCTTTATTTCTCTTAAATGCAGCTTAGCAAATCAAACCTCATTGTCCCTGATGGACAGGTATAAGTTTTTTTTCACTTGGATGTATCAAGGTTTTTTTTGTTCAATTATGGTCGAGTTACGACCATTGCGATGAGAGCACTAGGATCCTAAAAAGCGTAATCTAAAAATATGCTCTCTTTATCTAAAATCGTTACTAGTCTTGTGGTATGTATCTACTTGGGATAGTTAGATACATACGTGTGTGTTTGATACGATGACAATAAATCATCATAATTTGTATATTAACCGACAAATTGACGCACGTAGCGCTCGTAAAAAACAATTATCGCAATTGAGAGGTTAAACAACTTGTTTGTTTCAGCCATATTTGTTTTCGTGTTGATGCAAATTTTGTTGCGTTTTTAAGTTTTTATTGTTGGATCATTTGTTTTGTTGTCAAGTGGACGTATAAAAGAAACTCATAATCTATTAATAATAACTATGTCAATTCCTCGTATTTGCCTAAATATAATTGAGTAAACAGAAGATTAACTATTATTACAAATTTCATTCTTAATGAGTGTCTTACAAAGCCTTCAATTTTTATCAAACTTCTTCTTATCAAAATAGTTGCTATCACTACATAGTATAAAACAAAGTCGCTTTCTCTGTTCCTATATCCCTATGTATGCTTAAATCTTTAAAACTACGCAACGAATTTTTGACGCAATTTTTTTTAATAAATAGAGTGACTGAAGAGGATGGTTTATATGTAATTAACGCGCGCGAAGCCGCGGGAAAACGCTATTTTGAAAGAAACGCGTAGTTTTGTACATAATAAAGAAGTATTATTCATATTTCTAAATTATAATTATTAATTATCCTCTAAATATATCGTGTTTCCCAATAATGTACTCGTACCTAATTACACAACGCGACTTCGATTCGATACCAACAATCGAACTGTCGCAATCAATCGAAGCGAGCGATCCGCATCGGGCGTTCGGATGTCGATACGCCATTGTAACGTAACATGCCCGTGGAAATGTGGACGAGTCACGGAGTCACCCTTCGAGTATGCTAGACCCATGTAGCTGTCAGATAATGTAACATGGTGTAATACAGCAGTCGGTATCTCTAGGACAGATTTTCGATAATCGTATGACATCAGGACCCAACAAAGGGATCATAGTCTATAACTCTATAGGTTAATATCTCTTTTGTTAATAAATAATTATTTTCAAACTTTTTAGCTGATCGGGGATCGAACCCAGGATCTTTTGAAAACGATATGGTGATAACTCCGTCACGCGTAACACTTAATAACAGTTGTGACGATGCGTGATCCTCTATAAATTCGTTAGTTCTAACACTATATTATTATGGTGACGGAAGAAAGCTTCAAAGAGTAGTTGGTTCATTGTGAGCTTCGCTAGGTTATTAGGGATTATTTCCAGTAACACGTAGAAAGCACCGGGCTCTTCATCACAACGTACTCGGAGTCCTCTATACGACTAATTCTAGCACCTATCAATAGATTTACATTTAGGCCACTCTTTTAAGGGACAACAATGCTTGATTTAGAAATCGGATAATGCCAAAAGGGCGAATTCACTTTTGTTCATAGGTACATCGCGCTGACAATAGTATCGAGATGAGAATGATTGTTGCATGTAGGTACGATCTCTTCGTTATGGCGCCGATTACAATATGGCCAACTTTTCGTAACATATGTTTGGCAATTTTGACTTTACCACGTACGTACTCATATGCTTTTGTACCGTGATATTGCTTCACATCATACTATGGTTAAATGTTCTATCAAAATTATGTGAGTATGCAGCTTTGAGCTGATTAAGACATTAGAAAAGATACATGTCTTTTATAGATAAATCTTTTGTCATTTTCATTTATATTGCTATCACAAGACCTTGTGTTAATTAGAAATACACTTATTGCTGTCTAAAAGAGCATTGTTAAGCGCTTTTGTGTTCTAGTTTGAAGGATGTGATAAGGGATACATACTTATCCGCGGCGTTCCAATTTAGTCTTCAGGGGTAGTAACGCATCTGTAGTCGACATCGAGTTTGATTTCCATCTTAACTTCGGGTGGATTGCAGGTGTCCATGGGCGGCAGTGACCACTTACCATCTGGTTGACTTCACGCTGGTTTGCTACATTAAAAACACCTTATTTTTGTTCTCTTCAATTACCATTTGAACGGTCAAAGTTAAACGATAGTTAGTCAAGTGAGTCACAGGTAGGCAGACTAACGCAATTTAACTCGCGAGCGGTTTTAATTGCCCGTCCGGGTGTAGGTATTGACTGGGTAGTATTGGATTCTCGACCTGAGAGATTTCTTTCTGTATTACTAGCTTTTGCCCGCGGTTTCACACGCTTCTCTACTATATAATGGATGTTTTAATACATATAAATCTACCTTTTGAATCACTCTGTCTATTTAAAAAAATCAAAATCGTTGCGTAGTTTTAAAGATCTAAGCACACATAGGGACAGACAGCGGAAAACAACTTTGTTTTATACTATGTAGTGACTATGTTATTGTGATTGTGAGTGTATGTCGAAGATTTTAATGTAAGGGTATTTGATACTGTGTGGCAACAGTTTGAACTGGTGTACGAATAAGCGTGAAGTTTTGTAAGGGACTTTTGCGATTTGGAAAGGTTAAAGGTGGTAGAAATATGGGAAACCACCGTCACACCCATTTCTCCCTTATAAAGCTGTTTTGTATTAAGTGCTGCTTTGTTCTGATTAGAACAGTGTTGTAAGGGTCTATGAGGATTTATACGAGGTGTTTTAAGTTAGTCCCGAGCTAATAGCAATGCATACATATTCGCCCATTGTAATATATTGGTTACTTGAGAAACGTATGTTTTTCTTTTAGTTCGACCTACTTTTTTTGCTGCTGTACACATGTAATTTAAATTAAAATAAATTGAGTTTGTACTATCTCAATAGGCGTACAAAATAGTTCATTGTCAACATAATTATGTGACAATGAAACATATTAAAAAACTATTATGAAATGCACCCGTTCGTTATTTATCTATTAGACTATTGAGGGTAGTAAAGGAGCACGCATTCCTCTCAACAGTGGTCATTGCCACCCATGGACTTTGTTTTTAACATAGAATTGGAATCCTACCGGACTGATTGCTACTCGGTCGGATAATGGGTTCAATCTCCGGCCAGACCGATATTTGAATGATGAATTTAAATTTCTTTTCTGGGTCTGAGTGTTTATGGAGTCGTCTTTGAGTGTGTCCATGGCAACCACAACACATGAAAAATTACAGTGTAGAGCTATGAGAACAGAAAGCCTTATGTTTTATGATACTTCAAGGTTTCGCGAATACACCACTATATGATAACTAGTTTCGTAAGCTATTCTAATAGGTTTTAAAGTTAGGATTTAGAAAAGACTCGAAAAACCTCAAACGATGCGCCGAAGTCGAGAACAATTTGCGTGGCATTGGCTCGAGTTGCGCAAAATTAACTCGACGCAAGGCCGCATCGGCGCAAACCTTATGTTTAACGTGTGTATCACTTATTCAAAATGTTTCAAAATGTATAAGTCGGGATATTCAAGTATATTTCGTAAATATTTCTTTTAAAAGGTTCTTGCGAACGAATCTATTATCTGTCTAGACTAGACATTAGTCTGAACTTGAAATGAAGGGAGAAGGCTAAGGTTTATCTGCCCCTGTAATAAATTGTGTTTAAATGTTTTCTTTTAGATATTCCCAAAAGCTATTTTAGTTTTATTAATACACATTCCATTGTAGCTAACATTACATGCTTTCTCATTGATTGAGTAGCTTTAAGGCAGCCCGGGAACAGACTTTTTATCTGCCGATAGTTGGGTCGATTTCTTAATCAGGATGGAGAGGTTTGCATTTATCTGCCGATACTAAATCGCTGTAATGAGCGCATAGGCATTCCTCTCCATACTAATTTAAGAAAACGACCCAGCTATCGGCCGATAAAAGTCTGCAGTTCGTGGGTAGGTAGGTACTCTAAGATTTTATCTTCTTTTGAGAACTTTATGAAAGAAATGTACCTTTCGTCACTTTCTTCTTTGTAGTTAAAATAGTGTAGAATAATTTTGAAAACGCAAGTAAAAAGTAAAATTATTGGTATAAGTATCACGGACTTTAGGCCAAAATTCGCACCACAAGGCTATCGAATAGCGCTCAATATCCGTTTTGTTCGCCATTAAAACTTTATTATCATAAATAATAACAATTAATAGACTTCAGTTCCAATAAAACGCTTAATTTTATTTGTATCGACGCAATTATCGGTCGAATGACACGAATATTGAATATGTGTAACGAAAATGGACCACGGAATCGGTCCAGTGTATTATTTTCGTTTAACAGTGTTAAAACAACTAGGTGATGCGTAATTAATTGTTTGAGCTATCGCAATTGATGCTTGACGAGGTCATGCAAATATTATTAACGATATGTTTTGACAATTTAGAGTAGAAACCATCTTCTGAAGTACATACGGTTTGAAAGAATAATCCTTTTTAGTTCGACTCCATTGGCACCTATTTCTGCCTTAAGATTGAAGTTGAACACTGGTGATTCTGATTTAAATAATAAATAAATAACGCTTCACACTCATAGCCCCATACAAGGATTCCCTGTGTCGTGGGTGCCATGGACAACACACAAGACAAGGACACACACCCAGACCAAGAACGAAAATTTAAACTCATCATACAAATTTCCGCCTCGCTGGGAATCGAACCCAGGACCTTCGGATTAGCGGTCCAGCGTGTTAACCATTGCACCATCCGGGTCGTCACTTTGATCATATAAAAAAATCTGATGTCGTAGCTGGTACTAAAGAAACTCAATCCAATTTCCCAGAAATAATATCAATTAAACGGAACCTATCCCACTATATGCATGTGTCATTTAACTTGGAATAGAAAAACGATATAAAACGGTATCATTGACTCGATACCCGTAATATGGACCATTTTATTCGCTTTGCACCGATAGTCTCCATGTTTTTCTATTCCAATATAGAAGAGTAGATACAATTCTTTCGATTGGTCGTTCTGCTGGAACGGTCTCTCCACATTTTCATAACGTTTTGTGCATGTTATGGTCAAGAATTGTAATCTAGTTATTCAATAACAACTGTAATGAGAATTATACTCATACCTAAATACATTTTAAATAACATTTTTTGTACTTTTTAGAGATCATTACCTATTCCATACCGTAATTAAAAACTCCTTTTAAATTCAACGTAACTATATAACTGAATTTTTATAAATAGCTTAAATAATAATAAAAGTAATTAGCACAAAACGTTACTAAACCGACTCGTTATATGTTATTTGCGTGTTGTAATCGATTGCATAGGTTTACAGTACACAATGTACTAGTTTTTGCCGGCGGCTTCGCTCGCGCTAATGTGTACATGTACATATTTGGACTTACAATAATTAACATTGTATGCTTCGGGTATACTGCAAATACTATTCATTCATATAAAGAGGGCGTAGGTATAAAAGTAGGTAGATTGTAGGTATAAAAGTTATTATTCTATCCCTCGGGAGTAGTACGTTTTTTTAGGATGAAAGGTACTCTATGTCCTTTTCTGGACCCGTTACTATGTGTGTGCAAAATTTCATAACGATCGGTTGAGTAGTTAAAGCGTGAAGGCATTACAAACAAATAAATAAACGGACTTTCGCATTTATAATAATTAGGCTAAAGATTATTATTATTATATTATAGGATTTTTAACCTGATTGCGATTACATATATATTGGCTTAGAATTTAAATAACGTAATCGCCATCCCTAAACCCCGAGGAGTCAAGGAGATATGAGTAAATAATTTCCCTGATTACCGCGTCGCGTCGCGACGTTTCTTCACAAATATTAAAGCCTTCGCGGAAAAAGCGAGAAGGCAGTCCTCCTCGTCTTCGTTGGGTACGTGAATCTTTTGATTATAAATGATGTTATTTGTCCCTATTTCCTGTTGTCTAAATCGTGAGCTAGATCTGAACGATAAGTACTAAATTTAAGTTTAAAAAGATTTTTATCTGAGTTATAAAATGGTAGATATAAGTAAAATTCTATAACTATATAATTCTAACAAGCCAAAGAAAAATAATTGTAAATATTTTTTCTGTTGTGAATCGGAAAGTGTATTTAAGTAAATAATATAAATGTTTAAAATGGTTTTTTTTCGTTACGGTGTTGATTTCTATCAAGTAAGTTCTCTTAAACAAATTACTTTTGCACTCATCTTAAATCCATGTAAAAATACTTTTAAAGCTAATCGTGACGTTTTTGCATACATGTATTGGAATTATTAATCTTAGTTCTATTATCTAATGTACGTTATTGTATTAGCTTTTGCCCGCGGCTTCGCACGCGGTGAATTACATACATTATAAACCCCGCCTCTTGAATCACTCTATCAATTAAAAAAACCGCATCCTTTGGATAGTTTTAAAGATCTAAGCATACATAAGGACAGACAGCGGAAAGCGACTTTGTTTTAAACTATGTACTGATAGTGATGTTCATACTAGTAAGCAAATAGAATTTGAAATGAAACCGAATTCCCCTGGTACTTTTAATTTAAACTAGGTTTTTATGCGACCCAAATACAAGGCACCACTGAAATATAGGTGTGAAATTTATTTTTCTCAGAGCCGTTAAAAGATGCGGAACCTATTTGCTGAACTGAATTTTTATTTAGCGATTTAAGCGCTGAATGAACTGCGACTATAGTTAGCTTTAAATTCAATTTAACTTCGATTCTGATTTCAATGAAAATCTTGATGGGGGTGCTCGGTGCGAAGGAAAATCGACGATAATAAAATTGGTTCGATCACCTTTCCCTACGTTATAGTTTGTTTTGATTTCTAAAAAAATATTTAAGAACTATTTTAAAGCCATGACGACATGAAAGAGATTTAGCATATTTGTGGATTAGTGATGGGAGAGTGATAATATCGTGAAGAATCTCAAATTTGTTCTCAGCGCTATTATGCATATTTAACTTTGCTTAGAACTGCCTCAAAAAACAAAATCAATTTTAAAATCTTTTTTATTTTCAGAAAAAAAAACTCCATTTGTTCTTCGAAGAAAGAACTCATCTTTCTTATAAGGACCAATTCAGTACAATATTGAAACTGAGTTCCGATATTAACGGTCCGTTCTGTACCGGATATTGCAAAGATTCTATTAATAGATAACATTCACGTTATTAACTTCATTTTAGTTATGACAAAAGGGTACACCAAACAAAGAGCTTGATTCCGAACGAATCGTAATAAACAAACGCTGAACACGTTTATACAAGGCTTTGTTTCAGAATAATAGAATTGGAGGGAAGCATGTTATGTGTAATATTAACATTTTAAATGTTCAAAAGTCAGCACTCGAGTTGAATTATTCCAAACGGATTAATTTAAGAGAAAGATTTGGAGACCAGTTTATTATAGACGATTTCTTGAAACAACATGCGTCATTTATTCATTTTGCTTTGTAGGTTGTACATTAGGTTTATTATGAGTAAAATTTGCTGAATTACTGTTATAAAAACTAAATTTTATCTACTAACTGTTAGAACTTTCTAACAAAATCTTAACGTTTTACGTAACGTTACGTTTGCTGAAATCTTAACGTAAAACGTTAAGATATCAGCAAATGATTTTTATTAGGTCTAATAATATTATAGTTGAGTGTACGAAAAATAATTGGTCGATGATAGGCTTGTTTAATTTATTTGTTTCTATACAGATCAAATAGTCGTGTCGAGAGTCGTAATCGTACAGAAGAAAACGTTTTCTCGTGTGTGTAGAGGCATAAGGGAATTTGAGCGCAGGTGGAAAGCGCAATTAAATTGTGCAGGTAGAAGCGTTGTCCGAGGAAATGTAATAAACGAGTCGCTCTGACCAAATATTTAAAGACTGGGCAGTGGCCGTAACGCCAGCGAGTGTGGAACAATTACGTTTGGTGTTGGTGCTTTCCCATTTCAGTTGCTGATAATGACAAACATTTTAGTGTTTATTTCTAGCGTGTATAATAATTACATTGTTACTCATTTCCGACATTTTTTCATTCTTTATTATTCTCTATTCTTATTCTCTAGCTCTCTATAATTATTCTCTAGCTCAGGTGCTGAGTCAAATATTAAACTGTATTTAGTTAATAATCACTTAGTTGACAAACCTCACGTTTTTATTCAAATAATCATTTTATACTAACAATTACTCTTTATCAAAGGTAAGTTCAAGACCTGACGCTTTAATAGGTTAACATTTTACAACTGTCACCAAAAATTGTGGGTAATAATGAAAGCTGAAACAGTTGAAAGGATGCGACGGAATCTAACAGCCGAAATCACAATTGTCTCCTTTGAGATATGAATCATTGTTTGGTACAGCGAAGGTGGCTTACACCCTTTTCAGGTACGGTTTGAAAAAAATAAAATTTCGTCATTATGAAAATACGCAACACGACATTTTTTTTGTAAAACTGGCAATAACTTATAGTATTGTACCTACATAAATAAATGTGTGAAATGTTTTAAATAAGATAAAGAAAAATTAAATAACATATACTTTGTGAAATAAAATCTAGTTTAGAACTAACCTAAATAATACAAGCTAAACATACATTCTCTGTGTTGAATCAATAACTAAGAAACGGTTCTGTATCTGAAGAATATTCAGTGCTAAAACAGTATCGTATGTAACCAGCCTTATGTTCCAGATGATAAATAAACGTTGCAGTGTTTTCGAGCGATCTTTGACAAGCTTTTGATGTAGGTTCATCCGTTATGGAAAAGGTAATGATCGCTCTTTCCATATATGTTTGTTTTCATTTCTTCTTGCCAATGTTTACTTCCATTTTCTTTACATTCAATGAAACATAAAAAGTTGGCTTTTCGGAATAGAATGAGTTGAACATTTTAAGTTGAACATTTTAAGTTAAATGATAAATTATTTTATGCGTTAGTAAGCAAGACTTTCAGAATCTATTGTTTTTAATCGTGTTTAAATAAGGCAAATTATTCATAATATTTTTATTTTTGTAAATTTACGTTAAATAAATTACCCATTTTATATTTTATTAAAATTACTAATCAATCGTCTTTAGTAGTCTAGCTACGTAGCTAGACTAAATGCATAGACATTCGACAAAGATATTCGACGCGGAATGATGTAAAATAATAAATTTCTTCCTAGATAGCCATAAAATGACAATTATTGTATGTCCCCTAAATTTTGAACCCTTTGCAATTAAGATAGAAATGTCATTTGTAATAAATAACGTTTTAAGAACTAGTCTGATGGAGAACGATATGATATGTTAGCGCAAGATAAACGCGTTTTTGTCAACATTTTATTTATTTAACTAGCCTTAAAAAGGGATCTCTGATTAAATATTCCTAATAGCTATAATTAGCGCTCAACACATCAAGTTGTTTGTTGTACCTGGGCGTAGACTTATGATTAAAAAAGATGTCTCATTAGGCAAAGCGCTAACCTTTCTAAACAGCTTGGTGGCCTTGAACCATCAAATAGATGTATTTTACACAACTACTGCTGAATTTCGTAGGGCATCAGGAGAATATTCGGAAAAGCTTGACAAACGTTGGACCTAATCCGTATTGTTTGTGAAGCTTATTATAAAAAAATAGCTGGTCCCCGCGGTTTTACCCGTGTTAAAAACTAAAAAGGAATATTTGTCTAAACATACATAAAAACAACCCGAACTCCCGCGAGGGGACCCGAATGCGCGAGGCGCGCGCGCTAATGCTTTTTTCGAAAATTAAAGTAGCTCGACAAACAGACAGACAAACTTTTTTTAAATTGCGTTTTCGTTATAGGTATCGATATCGTGTATACTTTTATTTGCAAAGAGTAAAAAATGATAGTTTGAAATTACAAACAGACACTTCAATTTTATTTATTTGTATTTTATAATAAATAAATAAATCTCTTTAAAACGCTTGTATCGCTCTTCGCTTGTGTTGAAACATCTTTATCCGTCGAGCCTCCCCCGGGTACAGCTTCACGCGTGGCTGACCGCGGGACAGTAAACGTATTCGCACCCCTCGCCCTCCACCCCTCATTCTATTAACACAGCAATTCCTCCAATCTCCTACAATTGTCTTATCTGAACCCCATGCAATTGTGCTCGTCGCAAGCAAATATGCTTTGAATTGAGTTTAAGTTCTTACTCTTCTCTATTATGACATTAAAATTCTGGTATTATATTATCATCATCATGTAATATGTCCCTCGGCATAGGGCACTGGCATAAAGTGATTTTATAATGTTCTTAACCATTCTTACTTTGTAGATCGTTGCTTAAAGGTCATCGCAAATAACAATTTAGTGATAACAATTTACTAATTTCATGTTTCATGTCATTTTTGAAGGTGGTAGAACCCTTTGTTCTTTGACTCCGGCGGCACCATCGCCACACCCATTTCTGCCTAGTAACAGCAGTGTTAAGCACTGCTGTGTTCTAGTCTAAAGGGTTTGGTTAGGCAGTCGGAGGCGAACTAACTTAGTCCTCAGAGGCAGCGATGCATCTATGTTCGACCTCAGGTAAGACAGTGATTTTATCTGGGGTTGATTACAGATGTCTATAGGCGGCAGTGGCCACTTACCATCAGGTGGGCTGCATGCTCGTTCACTAACTCAATTTATATAAAAAATAATAATCAACATTTTGCCAAAATTAACAAAAATAAGCCTACTTACTAAAACTTTAATACAAACTCCAATCTGAGCCATGGTCTAGAATAATTCTTAGTCCTAATCTTAATATTTAATAATCCTTAATCTTACTCTAGAAGTACGAAATTTAATAGAGAAGTTTTATATATATCGTAGAAATACTAAAAAAGCTTGGAACTAAAGCTAAAAAGCTTGGAACTAAAGCTAAAAAGCTTTGAACTTGCATCCCGTAAAAAGTAAAACAGGTGGCCAACTTTTTACTGTTAGAATACTTTTTTTAATAAAAAATATAAACAAAAGCATTAAATAAGAAGATTACAAATATTAATAAGACAAGTGAAATTTGTTATTCTCAGTTTTGAACCTGGAAACTAAATATACTTACATTTGCGAAGCTCAAATCGGATCTCATAGCGGTTGTCCCAAAGGAAATATAGCAACCAATTTCAAGATGAATTGAAATCTCAAATAATATTGCGTTAACTTCAAAGACAAACCGCATAGAGGGAAAATACCCTTGTTAAATCACCAAATCTGGGTAATTCTGTACAGATAGGTAAGGAAATAGGTAATAATAATAACATACACGCTTACCTACACTAATAAGAAAATAATCTGACAGAAAATTATAATAATAGTGACATGATTGAAATATTATGGTAAAAAAATTGCATGATAATGATTTTATAATTTTATTGGAAATTTAAAATCGTTTTGAATGTGGTTTTTTTATATTTTTTTGTAATAAACAATATTTTAGCCCTCGTAACGTCATCTTAGTAATTTGGTTACCGTAAATAGATTTCACAGAAATTAAGCGGATATTCAGGGATCCCTAGTACATTTTTTACCATTGATTACTATTCAGCTAATTTTCCGTTGTTCAATTCGCTGAGACGTCAAATTTTTCTTATAAAAAAAATCTCAATTGCGGTAGCAGTATTTTTTTTGGAATCGTCAAGTTATCAAACTTAATCCCTCCTACTTCTGTTAGCATGTTCGAGATTTTTTTATAAGAAAAAGCTGGGCGTCACAACAAAATGAAAAAATAGTTTGATAGTAATAAATGGTAAAAAATGTTCTAGGAATCCCGGCCTAGGATTATATATTTTTAATATTTAATAGTTTTAAATATTAATGTATAAAGTTTAGGGGTTATTTTGGAAACGTGGCTAGACAGTTCATGTTCCATTATTAACGTTAAACCAACAACACAATCAATTTGCTGTAACTCCGAGCGTAAACTTAGCCAGCAAATACAACTGAATAATTATCGCCATCGGCAGAATACCGTGACATTTGCCCACGCTACGCAAATATCGGGATTGAGGTCCTTTCCCATCACTGCACATATGTGAAAACAACCGTGCGGTGTTTACGAACATAGCAATGAAACTAAATCCGTAATGTCATACGAGAATTAATTTCCACGGCTGAAATATCTAAAATGTTCATGCAAAACTGTTTACATCAACTACAATTTTTCACATTAGTTATAGATGTGTGTTTGTAATGAAAATAATTTAATGTTATCTATTTAGCAACAATTTCAGTCCATTTTCTTTTCTTTTCATTTATTGATTCATCTAATGGTCATATAATGAATGATAACAAAAGAAAACATAGAAAAATAGGAATGATGTTATTTACACTCAGTGTCAAGAATAAGTTAAATTAGAATTTTTATTCACTTTTTTTAGCTGAGTATCAAAGAGAGTTTATACTACTAATGTAGTTTACCCCCTGCAATGTAAGCGTAGTCGCAAACTGACGCTAGTGCTACTATACAGGGTGAATTTTTCAAGTGTGCGTGGATGGGGAAATCCGAACCTATAATATGGATTAGCGAAAAATGCTGAAAGGACTTACGAGGCCGATTTTAATGAAAACTGAAACTTACTTATTTGCCTAGCTGGGAATCGAACGAGTTCATTAAAAAAAAAAATCACACCCTGTATTATTGCGCCATCTGATAGTGTTGCTTATAAGGAGGATTTTTTTACCAAAATGAACTCGTTCGATGTCCGGCTAGGTAAATAAGTTTTTTGAAAAACTAATTATGCAGTTTTAGTTTTCATCAAAATAGGCCTCGTAAGTCCTTTCAGCATTTTTCGCTAATCCTTATAGTTTCGGATTTCCCCATCCACGCACATTTGAAAAATTCACCCTGTATATGTTGCCAGATCTCAAGTAGGTATATTTCCAATCCTTTCTGGGGTTAATTATGAATGCCTATGGTGGTAGGTGGATACTTATTAAACAACTGGTCAGACTATCTTCAACTTCAACGACAGTCTCGATTAGTCACTCTTTCAAATTAAAAAAAAAACAGCTTTCAAATCCGTTAATTCGTTTTGGCTCTACAACCAAACAGACAGAAACACACATACACAGATACACAAGTCAAACTTATAACACCCCTGTCATTGCGTCGGGGGTTACAACATTGAAGAAAGTGTCGAATTCATCATTTAATAATGTTGAAATCATGTCTAAACGGTAAAAGTAGAAAGAAATGTATTTGGCATGAATTTCATTAAGTGAAATCTTACCCTTTTTAAATTACGACGAAGACTTAGAGTGCTCGGCCGTAATTAAAAACAGAGCTTAGCATAAAGTGTGGCAATTGATCAATGTCTCTGCAAGTCAGCTTTTAAAATTTGCTCGTATAACTTAATTTAAGTAAATAAAATTCGTCTTAAAATAATGAAGTACTTAGTATGTAAATATATTTTATGTTGGTACGTTTTTCTTATGTTATCTACGCATAAGAAAAAAGTACATATCCTTTGTTAAATGGTTGACGTGTGAGTTCAACTAAGAATAATTTTTGAAAAGTGACAGAACTCTTGTGGTTCGACTCCAGCGGCACAACCGCCACACCTACCTTATAACTAACTTCTACCTTATAACGGTGTTAAGCACTGCTGTGTTCTGGCTTAGGGTGTGATAGGAGAGACGTATGTATTTAGCTGAGGCGTTCCAACTTAGACGCCAGGGGTAACAATGCATTTGTGCCTAAACTCATTACTTCGTATATACGAAGTAATGAGGTTTGGCCTTAGGCCTTAGGTCTAGTTATCTGTGTTGCCATATTGTAGAAACTGAGACAACTAAGCATTTTTTCTATTTTTACAAGAGCAGTATCATCTTTTGTTACGTCTTGACTTGACTCTAAAACCAACGTAAATTATATAGCACATATTAATTTAGAATGCGAGCAACATTCAGAAAGTCAATAGTCAATGGTCTTGTCGTTGGTATGCCCAGATAATGTCTGCCTGCCTTCACAACGCTACTCTAATGCGCATAAGTCTATTCTAACATTCCTAGCGTCGTTCCATGCTCCTAAGTACTTACAAATCTATCAGAAGGGGTTCGATAAAACAAATCGAGAACAACTCCTATTCATAGTCGAGAGCAAGTTTTTCATTAATATTCTATTCATATTCAAATCTGATTCGACAGGCGTTATCGCGAAGTGGTATTCAGCTCACGCGCGCTCAGCGCCACTCTCTTTGCAAAACCACAGCACGGAGAGACACCGAAACTCGTGATTGCCTATATTATCTTCGTTAAACACTAACAATATCACGTATATTATTGTGTAATATAAGGTATTGAAGTGTAATACGTTGGTTCGTTGGTTTAAGAAGTGCAAAAGTTAAGAATCGCCTGGCGGCGTCATTTTTAAGTCCCGACGCAAAAAAGGGGTGTTATAAGTTTGACGTGTGTATCTATGGATCTGTGGTTCTGTGTATCTATGTGTATCTATGGACTTGTAGCTCCAAAACGAATGAGCCGATTTGAATGCGGGTTTTTTATTTAAAGCGTCACTAATCGAGATTGTCGTTATGATTGAAGAAAATATGACTGGCCGTTTAATAATTTATTGAGGTTTTTTCGAGTCAATCCGGAAATATTCGTAATATTTAATGTAACATTTAATACGCTTCCTCTATAGGAACACCTCCACCAATAACTCCATAGTTATCAGAATGAAATTGCGTAAATATATTAATTAGCGTCCCCCCGAGACGACGGTGCATAGATCTAAATATTACTATTGTAATGTAATTTATTTGGCCAAAACGTATCATTTTTTTGTGTTTTATACACAATAAAATTATTGCTCGAGGTTTTTATTAATTAATATAATTTTAGTTCAATTTTAGATGTCTTAACGCCACTGGCTAATTTATTTTAAACAAAAATATTTATTAAAATCGGACAAGTACTTCCAGAGATTAGCCCGTACAAACAAACAAACAAATTCTTCCGCTTTATAATATCAGTATAATTAACGTGAATTTCAGTCAATATTACGCTTTCAGATTAATTGGTTCATTATATTGGCACATCAAATACATTGTTATTAGTTGTGTATGGACGATTCGTTATAATTCCGTCCATAAACATACGAACACTAATTAAATGATTGAAACTCAAAACAGGCTGCAATTATCGTAATATACTTCGTGTATAATAATTTATTGTTTGATCATTAACTAGAGTGCAATTTTGGTAAACTATAACACAATTTTAGTAACTAGGCACTGACGCACGCTGAAATTTAATATTATGTATTTGAAACAGATTTTGGGTACCAAATTATAATAATACTAGCTGATCCCCGCGGCTTCACCCGCGTTTAAAAAGTAAAAAATTGTACATATTTGAACATGTCATCCCACTCTCCCGCGACGGCACGCGCATGTGCGCGGAGAGCTCGCTAATGGTTTTTTTAATAAAGTACGCCTTAGACCTCCAGCTATCTCCCAGTCCAAGTCCCGTCAAAATCGGTCCAGCTGTTTAGAAGATTACCTGAGCCAAACAGACAGACGAACAAAAAATTTTGTAATTGCATTTTCGTTATAGGTATCGTGTATACTTTTATATTTTAAATGCGTATTGCAATTACGTGATTATTGCAATTGCAGTTACGTGAGTTTGACGACCCGCGGGGCGGAGCGGTTACCATACATACCGGTCTGACGCGCAGAGGGTCCCGGGTTCGATTCCCGGCCAGTCAGATACCTGAATGATGAATTTAGATTTCTGTTCTGGGTCTGGGTGTTTGTGATTTCGTCTTTATGTGTCCATGGTACCCACGGCACAGGAGAAAATCCTAATGTGGGGCTGTGAGTGTAGAAAGCGTCCTTTTTATATAACTTCAAAAGTAAACGACATGTAAGTTTGAT
>DWPV01002363.1:0-17440 GCA_018251915.1 Urbanus proteus proteus
TTGTCACATTAAAAAATGATTATTTTGCATTGCACGAGAAATCGTGCAATGTTTGCCTATATGTTGTATTTTATTAACCACTATACTATGTACTACAGATTTACCTGAGTTCAATTTAGCCAACAAGAACATAAAATCATTTGTGATCAACCTCTGCCTGGACTGTAAATTTTCAAGAACGGTAGCGACCACTTACCATTAGATGAGCAACGTCAACTTATAAACACACTTGACTCTAGACACTTTCTACACTCATAGCCCCACAGTATGATTTTCTTCTGTGTCGTGGGTGCCATGGAGAAAAACACAAAGACCCAAACCCAGAATAAAAAATTAAATTCATCATTTAGATATCTGTCCGGGAATCGTACCCGGGACCCTTTGTGTGTCAGACCGTTTTACTTACTATACGTGCGGGTCGTCAACTCATAATATAGGTACAAGAACATTCCATTAGCAAAAGAATACAGGAATAGTCCAATATCAAAGTATGTAGGTAGTAAAATATGAAACCAACAGAAATGGAATACAAATAATAATATATAATAACACTTTGTCATCATGTGATTACATGAAAATTTAAAGTCACAATTTTATTTTATTTGTTAATTAATTCTGTAACCAATTTTAATTTTATTGCATTACTTGTTCGCGCGATGTTCATGGCATGCAGTGATTTTAAATAATATTAAAACCGAGTATATTTCTCCGAAAGTCAGTAAGGTTTAAAGAGTAAAATACATTACAGAAATATCAGGAATTTATTTTAACTAATGAATGTTGTTCTCTTTCATTATTTAAAAGTAATCTCACAATTAACATAGATGACTCGATAATTCCGCTAATAAAAATAAATTATGTATTATAGGTATAATATAGGTGTTGAGTAGGTACATACCATATTAATCGTCATAATATAATCATAGTCAATAACATTTAAGGAATATTTTAAAAGAGTAACTGACATAGCTTGAACCATAGCAAATGGCAATAGACGAAGCATACCTTAAGAAATTAGCCAAAAAGTCTTCCAAAAGAGGTTTAACAAAAAGTTATCATCATGATCTTTACTGCGATTCCAACCATACCCAAGAATACACGAACAAAGGTTTAAGAAGATCAGAATTAATTTATTACCTATATAACCAACGCAATAAGACCAAAATGTTTTCTAACTCCAATCAAATTAAAGCGACGATCTCGAAAAGTACTAACCTCTAAGACGGTGAAATAACATTACCGGCGAACCGTTTCGGCGTTTCGAGTCGACATCAAAGAAATTGTACATGTTCTCAGATAATAACATTCAATTTTAGTCGAAGTATTTACGTCCCCACTAGGTCCCAGCGCTACTGATATTTATGGAGGTCTGTAGCAGCCTTCCCAAATTGAAATACATTAATATTTTACCATAAATGCGACACTTTCATACGGGACATAACGTTATCGTAATTGGATTCTTCCCTGAAACGAAACACGCCTACATGGAAAAGTAAATTTATTATTACAGGTTGTACATGTACCGATAAACACAACGCGTGTATAATTATGTTTTGAGGGATATAGTGAGTACAGCATTTTTAAATTAGTATACGTTATTGTTATTACAGTCGGGCGTTACGGTTAAATAAAATTATGGGAGCCGTTTGTTTTTTTGCCTTTTATTACTGAATCTGACAGAGGCTGTCAGTAACGTTTGTAACTTTTTCTTACTATATAATTTGTAGTAGGTACTGAAGTAGCAAACAAGCATCTTATAGCACGAGCATCTAATAGCAAGTACGTAGCTATTGACGCCCCAGGATGGACATCGACCATATATTAGAATCTTTTCTTAAGGTTCCTGCTACTATGCATTGCTATTATTAAGGTAAAAATCCTCTTATCAGCATGCTTATAACTTTATAACTAATCTTCAGACTAAAATACAGCAGCGCGTAATATAGCATTTATAGGGCAGAGATCGAAGTCCTTTCATTTATAAATAATATACTATTTTTATATAATATAATATTTTTTTTTTCACAGAATGCAATCTCAGGTTTAAGCGTGGTTCCACTTAATAAGTGTCTTACAAAGTGGCTACTCTCATCTTTATAACTCTGAAAGTCTGTCTCAGAAGTAATGCAGGATTGAAATCGCACAAAAAGTTACCAACATGATGATATACCTATACCTAATTGTGTAAAACGAACGGGACGCTTATCACTCAGTGTATAACATTAACAGCTTACATAAATTGTAACCATTAGCAAATAAAATGGATTACCAATATGTTAATACGTGTAACGTTTGTAAGTGTAAATATGATAGAAGTAATAACTTAGGAACTTTTCATGTAATTTCATGTAACTAAAAGTCTACGCACGCAATGGCAAAGTTACAAATTACTTTTATTTTGTGCACAAAATAATTTATTACGCTTTCTTATACATAACAACAAGTACCTACCCATCATTTTCTTTTACCATATTTTGACAGACGTCAACATCACAAGGAGGGTTTATATTTGGAGCCCGAATCGAATTTTCGTGGGCCGAGGTGCTCTCAAAGCACCAAGATACATTCCTTTGTTACTTCACAGATATGCTGATATTATGGCATTTGGGAGGGAAGACCGGTAAAGTGCGCATACCTTGAACAAGCAGTAGCTAATGTATGTACGTGTACACTGTAGGGATGTCCCATGTTTAAGTATTTGTATCGAAATTTTAAAGTTGCCTTTAATATAAAAACAAAATGAGGCGTTCCAAAAAAGAAGCAACGTAGCGTTGACCTATTGGATTGCTGGTCCATTTGAAATTTATTTTACTTGCGTGATTTGAATCATTGACTTTATTTAATAAGAAAACTAAAATATTAAATTATGAATAGCCTTGAACAAATGTAATACCAAAATTATCACACTAAGTAGTAACGACTATTCATCGAAATGTCTTGAATTTATAATCTTCAAACCAATTTATTATCTTTCACTTTACACAAATACAGAAACATCAACACCCTTCGAATTTAATTCTGTCCGTTATTTACTGCTTAGAACATCTCTACCACGTACATAATATATGAGCACAGTAGTGTAAACTGCTCCATTATTTATTAAGCGTAGTGTTCAGATACACCCTCTTATATCAAAAGAACGCAGATAAGGAAAATCAATAGGAGGTACTGACTGTACTGAAAAAGTCAGGAAGACATTTCTTTTTACTGCTACATTACAATTAGTAACACAAACACACAGAAAAGAATACATATTTTACGTGCTAATCTAAGATTACCTACTACGTTTAAATAGTAAGTTTTTGATTAGGATTAGGTTTTAAAAAATACTGTCATATTTAACCATGTCTATTTTTTAAACTGGCATCACCTGGACAATTGGTTTATATACCTAATATGAAATTCAGTAATCAATCATTATTATGTTATTATTTTGAACACAGAAAACAATTTCTAATATTCAAATTTATCTAATATGACTTTGCCTATTGCGATTTGAAAGATATAATTTGCCCTTTATTGGAAGGATAGACGGACGAAGTAAGGTTAGTAACAGAATGCCTTAATGTACGAAACCTTAAGACTAAAATTTCAAGGGAACAAAAACAAAAAGATGATTACACATTTTCGTTATAATATCTACAATTCTACATTCAAATTTCCCCTCCTTGTGTAATAATACTGGAATAATTAGTAAGATCGGGCACATACGCGCATTTACCTTCCACCCAAATACTTACAGTCGTCATAATTATTCCACCCTGTGTTTTTACTGTCATCCCCTCCCCCTTTTGTACTCAGTTCGTCATTATCTTTCGTGATGTTTTCTAGAGCTTACATTTTAATAATCTTTTGTATTTCATTCTCCCTTCTCGGTTAGATTATTTTATGTTAAATTCTAGCTAAAATCTGTTGTTGATTGACATTGTATAATAGAAAATGTTAATTTAAAAACTACTATTATTACATTTGCACTAACCTTATTTGAAACTAATATTTATTGAGAAATATCCTAAACTCTTTTAATAGTCAAAAATGACTTAGACGCACAAACAGCTTTACATGTATTTGTGGTTGAATAAGAAAAAAAAGTAGTTTTTTTTAAAGACATTAAATATTATCTGTTTAGTACAGACGTCACGGTCGTTACTTTTAAAATACGTATGTTTTAATATCATATTTATAAATCTCACCTCGTTTTTAAGCATAGAAAAAGCAATTGAAAAAACCTACTCCAGTTTTTGGTCGCTATAACTCACGGTGATTTCATTATAATTTTGCAATACGTAAATCGCAAAACAATCATTTAATAAAATAAATTGAATTAAACGGGTTATATTAATAAACGAAATGAACGAATTGATTGCGTTAATATTCTTATACTATATTAATTCCAATAACACACTGCAATTAACTGCGATATCATTTTGCCTCTGTATTTATAAGCTGATATTTAAATCAAAATTAAAATATATTATGAACGAGATCTGCTCACATACACTCCACCAACTATTTAAATCCCCAACCTCTTTTTCATGCACAATTTTAATTTTTTATTTATTATAATTGTTTTCGAGCCAAAAAGTAAAGTAGTAAAGTACCTAATGGACGAAAGTCGCCTCTGAGACGAAACTAGTGTTTTATCTGAAAATATCACCGCTTAATTGACAGTGAAAAATTTGCAAAACAAATATGTATACCTAAATATAATGTAACCGGTTAAAAACAGGAAAAGCGACATTTAGGCGAGTCATTAAATCTTAATAAGAAGTAATTCTTATGGCCTATTTAGGCCAGTCGTTATTTTATGGAAATCTTATTTAACAGACAAAATTAAATACTCATTTGCAAGAAATAACGTCTTATTTTGAACCGAATAATAGAAAATTATATTTTTTTCTATGTTGATTAATTCTGCTTAAAAATGAGAACACAGTTTTAAATTTCAATAAATGGGGGAAACTGGTTAAAAGCAGAAAAAATGGAACATGTATTTCTATGAAATAACGTCCTAATTTTAAGGTTAAAAAACCGGGTTAAATGGATAAAAGAGGCGTCACTATATCACCATTAGTATTAAGCTTGTGAGGTATTTCGCCTAAACTCAATTCACAACAGTTTTTAAACGTAAATAAATGGAGGAAACCGGTTACAATGTGGCTAAATGGAACATGTATTTCCAAAAAATAACGTCCTATTTTTAAGTTTAAACGAATCTAGAGGGCGCCATTAAATCACAGTTAGAAGTAATGCTTGTGAGGTATTTCGACAAAACCCAATTTACAACAGTTTTAAAATGTAGGTAAATAAATGTAAATGCTTAGGTAAAAGGTAAATGTAGGTAAAAGAATGTATTAAAATAACGTCCTATTTTAAAAGTTCAACGTATGAAAGAGGTGTCATTATATTATATGATGCCTGATGCCCGCGGTTTCACCCGCGTCAAAAAAGTAAAATGGTATACTTATCTAAACATAGGTAACATCCCGCGCTCACGCAAGGGGGCCTACATGCGCATGCCATGCGCGCTAATGCTTTTTTTGAAAATTACAGTTGCTTATGTTACGCCTTAAACCTTCAGCTATCTGCCAGTGAAAATCCTGTCAAAATCGGCCCAGCCGTTTAGAAGATTAACTCAGCCAAACAAACAGACAGACAGACAGACAGACATTTTTTTTTTTAAATTGCATTTCCGTTATACTTTCATATGCATTGAGTAAAAAAATGTTATTATGAAATCACAATCAGACACTTCAATTTTGTTTATTTGTATAGATAAGTAACGTTAGTTTGTGAAGTGTTAATGAATAAAAAGAGCTGGTTAAAAAACAGGCAAAAACGAACATGTATTTCCATAAAATAACGTCCTATTTTTAAGGTTAAACGGATCTAGGGGGCGCCATTAAATCACAATTAGAAGTAATGCGGGTGGATGCGTGCGCCGACCAAAGGGCTTAAAGAGGACTTACGCGGCTGTCTCTTATTGCTTATATTCTCGCCCCCGCCGGGATATTGGCAGAATTTTAGTAGTAGCCTTATTTGTTACAAACGCTGGCTTATTTGTTACTCAGGATGTTTTGTTAATGTTTGATTTTTGCAAAAACAAAACAATTAATTAATTGGATTGTGTACAAATTCTTGGAGTAAAGTATCACAATAAGTGTATATAATTACATATATATACACAATAAGTGTGTATATATATGTAATTATAGGGGTATCTTGTATTTACTAACAAGTATTATTTTTACCAAATTTACCCTTTTTGTGTTGATTACTAAACATACTCTGACTACAGAACTAACAGGTACAGCAATAAAGATTTTGCATTTTTTTAATAATGTTATACATACTTTTAATTGCGGTTATTAATTTTTAAAATACATTTTACATTAAAACAATTTACGTTAAACTGCATAAAGGAACTATATATAATGTTACGCATAAATCAGCTGTGTACTAATTAAAACGAGATTAATCAAAAATGTAATTATGAAAAATAAAAGGAACTTTGACGAAAACATTAGTTATTCACTAAACAATAAATTGAGGCGAGCAAAATGAAACGTAATTAGTGTGGGCGTGACGCTGAATTAAATTTCCGCCACTCGAAGGATCCTTTGTTCCTCATAATGACATTAAACCTGGGACATCTTTACAGGAGTTTGTTTGACCCTCCCTCAAAATACACTCCGCAAGAAATCTTATTATCTCTCAATACAGAAGATTGCTCTTAATAGTACAATGGCAAAGCAATCTTGTTTGAAGCTTCTAGAGGTTGTTTATATTTAAATAATAATCGTTTTTAATTGTTGATTGTGGTATTATGAGAAGAGAGAAAATGGCACTTACCATGTTAGAATTGGATGAAGGATACGGGCTCAATTTATGTATATCTTATATTTTTGAGATTTGGTTAATGGTACAATAACATAGGTGATTGTTTTTTTTATAATTAAACGAAGATCTATATATGTTTTTCTTGCTATTTAACTTTCCAAATGTGTCATAATAAAATCTCCCCTTAAAAACTTTTAAGCTTTAACCGTACATTTAATATGGAAATTCTAGTTAATCTCTTCCTAATATTAAATGAATCTCAGCGGAGAACTTAAATCTGATAACCTTTGGCTTTTTAAAGCAAAGATGGGTCACAAAGTTAAAAGTCATGTTACTTAAAAGGGGTTTAGTGGGGTCGAAAAGCTTCACGTAGAGCGAAAGAGGATTGACTCCGCACACCTGTCCTCTGTGCTACATACTTACCCACTTTGTTTTAAGTACGCTATAGAATACTTCCTATACTACGGAATACTGAACTTTCTTTCGGAGTTTAGGAAATAAAATGTGTGAAGAACTTCATATCTTGCAACTTTATAAAAACTTGGAGATGTATCGATACTAGATGTGGGTAAGCATACTTTGATAGTGTTGTAACTAGTGATATTTATAATGTGTCTGTGTCCAAATCAAGGAAATTTTGATAAATTTTATAATGGTCATAAGTCTGAAATATAAATTAATATATTCTCTACTGCATGGCTGCATAACAAATCTCGTCTCAGAATAATAAGACCCCGCTTAATACACCTCACTTTTGTAAGTCAGATAAGATTGGGATTCGAACGTCAAACTTTTAACGTGGATTGTCTCTTACAATGTAACTACTCTACTACATTGGCTACAACAGCATCATGAAAACGTCTGTTTATTTTCCAATACAAGTATGCCGCTGTATACAGCGCTCCCGAAATTGCAATATAAATTGCATTTATTGGCAACAGTTACGTTTTGCATCCAATTAGATGCAGCAAAGAGTTTCAGCGTAAATTGTGCTAGCATATTAGCATAAACTTTTGCAATTGAGGTATCCAACAAATTGCTTACTTTGCCAGTTATTCATTCCCTTTTGTTTGCCGACTGCAGGGTTTCTAAAGAGAGATTGTTAATTAAAATTGTCTTTAAATTAAACTTTAATTTTAAAATATGTACACTATGTCTAGCATTTTTAACGTCTTTTATTTTATTATTTTAGTTGGTATTTACAATTTTTATATTATTATGACAAAAACACATGTCATAATATTTATCCTGAATATCAATAAAGGGTCCTTGTTTATAACAAATATCTAGGTTACCCTCCATCTGCCGCATTCGAGTAACAAAAAAAAACAAAATAAATAGGTGCCAGATTTCCGATTAAAATTTGAATAATTTAAATTTTATTGCAAATCTCAGTAGAATGATTTAATTAAAATTCCGTAAATATTAATAATTGTTCCTGAAGAATCGTATCCGATGGTGCATTCGAAGATGCCGCGCATACAGTCGTTAAAAAACGAAGAAAAGAATAAGAAAACCACTAAACAAGCACTACTTAGCGTTTCATATTATTTCGCACCCACACCGGCGTCCATTTTCCAATTTCGATCAACCCTTTTGACAATTTATCGGAACATCACATTTTCATACCGGCAAGTAGCACGAACTGCGCGGTCGTGCCTCATACATATTCAAATAACGAGGGCCGTAGCTAAAGCAGAAACACGGTGCGTCCCAACGTGTTGGAATTACAAAAAGCATAGGAATATAGAAATTGATAAACATCTGATACATATCGCTAGGGCGGAGCTGACACGCCGAAATTTATGACACGATGACGTGAATCCTTTTTGTTGTACGTCATTGCTTGTTATTGGAATCTGTGATAAAAATTATATTACATAAATATTTGCAAATAAAACCTACGCAAAATTTTCATGAATGTGAGTAAACTTATCATTACTAGTTTAAAGTTTATTAAAACTTTTCAAATTAATTTGTACTATACACAAATAGTAAAATAAAATGATTTACAAAATTTGATATTTTATCAAAATATCATATTCTATTGGTGTAATTTTACATAAGTAGGTACGTAATACTGAGATAAAATTGCTCACCGTTTAAAGTTACAAACAGACAATACGAAACGTAAAATGATAAACCGCAAAAGTTCCACGCATATATTCATACGCAAAAATTTGCGCAAAATTCCGGTTTGAGCATCCTATTGAAATATAACTTTGTAAAGTTGCTAAATATGCGGTTTTCAGCTTTCGACAGTGACGTTCTGAGAGCATCATAAAAGTCTATAGCAATTTTCGGAACATTTAATGGTCGCCGCCGGTTCTCAACTTTGAACGGCTGTTTGAAATTTTGTTGCCGTTTCACTCAAAAATCTATATTTACGCGAGCACGTTCATAAATGTTCCTTGTCCGTACTCGTCACGTACGCTCGATTAAATTACCATCACATGAACATTGTTCTTTTACAAAACTGTTGGCAATGTGTTGAATTTTTACTTTTCAATTTAAACACATTATACAATAATTCAACATAAAAAAAATGATTTAAAGCCACGTCGCGACTAATTTTTTGTATCTGATATGTAAGTTCTTTTTCATTTCATGTTCATTCAAGCCGGTAAAAAAAGAAAAATCACGAAGAAACAGTACGCATCGAAGTATGTATCTAAACTTAAACTAATAATCAATTTTGAAAAATTGTGAAAACTCTGAGTAGGCAGAACGGGTCCCTTGATGGAATCTGTTGCTTAATTAATTATCGACGAAGTATTAAAAGGGCGCGCTAATGAACCACTTTCAATATTAATAGGATCATTGCCTCTACTATTTTATTTTATGGAATCAAACTTCCAATCATTAATATCGAAAGCTTTGAAAATATAACAGACGAGGCGAGCACTTTTCAATAAAATGCTTCTTAGTTGCTATTTTATTATAAGTTGATGTTTAAATAAATAGGTGTAGAGGTGTCTTATAGAAAACTTACTAGGTCGTGTTATATAAATGAATAATCTTGATATATTATTTTAAAAGATAACACAGAAACAAATCGGTTACTATCATTATAATTTTTTTTTTACTGTTCTGTTATAAGCAGTGACCTAATTTAACAATTTTCGAATAGCTTTAAAACCTATCTTTACTTAACTTATATACAAACTACAGCTTTGCTTACTATATCGTGTCGGCATACAGTAGCATCAGCGATAGCACTGCAGATATGCCAACACTTTTGAAAGCCCTAAGGCTTGTCATACGGATTAATTCTAAAACTTATGCCCTCACGTCCCTCATGTAACGAAGCACTCATGTACACGAACTTTTCGAAACAACCCAATACTTATACTTTCCATAAGTACATAATGAACAAAGGATCCACATAGGTCCGTTGCCACATCGCTAAGTGCACAACCGTGTATCGGTTGCCAAATCCTCGGGCGTCCGGCACATGTACTGCCGTGTACTGCAAATCACATTTTAGTTTTATATCGTATCAAATTTATAGCGTATTTTACTTTTATTGTACAGTTTTTGGGTATATTATTCAAATAAAATGTTGGATACATTTTCTATAGGCTAAGCAAATTCTATGATATGAAATGATAGAGTTACTAAGTTAATGGGAAAACTGCTTTAGGTTGGGTATTTTATGATTTCAATGCTATTATGTTGTATTTACTAAAAAGATTATAATATCTACGAAATTATATAAGTAGTTCGTTTGCAGTACGAAAGCACACGACAGTTTTATAAGTTTAAATTTAGTCTATCTTTAGAACTATAGAAAAAAACATGGCCAAAAATCAAAGTAAATTACTGAAATCATAGTGACCTTGGTCCAAATATCCTTAGTGCAGGGATAGACAACGTACAATCTCCTGTAAAACCATAATTTTTGGACTGTAATTAGAAGCGAAACTTATCTTATGTTCCTTACTCGTTGGCTGTAACAAATTGTACCCACAAGATATTGCCACTTACAACGCAGTTATTGCTAAAGTTTCAAATTATATTAAAGTTTTCAATTGCTGCCCCGCTTCGCCTTAATTCGCTTATCAAAATTTGAATTTAGCCAAAGTAAATGGAATAGGGTTGTCAAAGTCTTAGTTATAATTTGTTGATCAAAGTCAGTATATATTAGACATTGTTCTGATGCTAACAGCAGTGAGAGAAATTGGTGTTATTAGCATAGAACATAACTAAATTGATTACTACGTGTTACGTCTGTTGTTGGCCAGTGGTGCGAATTTCGTATTTAAAATGTATAGTCTCTCTTAAACGGTAAAGGCAAACATTGTACGGGGATCTACACATTTAATTAAGAATTCGTTATGAAAGTTGTAGTTATAAAGGTGTTATGAAAGGTTTAAAGTTGATCGAAACGCACTAGATCACAAAAAGAAAGTGGTGAAATGCTGATAAAGAGATGTTTAGCCCACCTTTGGAACCAATACTGGGAGTACACAAAGAATACAGAGAACGTAAATTTCATAGTTTTGTCAACAACACTGGACATCGAACCCTGATAGTCATTGTTACCACTTCGCCATACAGGTCAGTAATCAAGACATTATTTTTTGATATTGTTATAGTTCTGAATCAATTTTCTCCGACATTATATTAGTCGATCAGAACCAAATGAAAACCTTTCAGAAAGTTCCAGTTATTTCCTCAGAGAGTAGATGGAAAAACATTTGAACAGTAAAAACAAACGGAAATCAATTTTAGATGAAGAGACGAACGGTTATCGCTTATCGGACGTTTTCATTTGCCTGAATACCTTTTAAAAAGATATTTTTAATGAGCTATTATTTCCAGAAGCATACTTAGTGGTACGCGATGTAGAGACCTTTTTCACATAAACAAGGGTGCCGAGTATCTTAAGTCTATCACAAAATAAATGTATTGTGCTACTCTCTACTATATAATTGGCATCTAAGTTATTTACTCAATTTTAGTACACTTATGTGTACAATTTCTATCTCTCTCTATCTCTCACGAGGTACCTCTCCAAGAGAGTGGGGTCTAGACAAAAGTCCACCACGCTAGTCCAGTTCAGTTTATTAATTTAACACACTGAAGTTTTTTAATACATTAAGCTTTAAAAACATAAGTACAGGTCAAAAACTGGTAAATATTTTAACACGTAGGTACACAATTCAAAAAAATCAGACGATGCCAATCATTCTAAACTATTATTTCCGAAAGAAAGTGCCGAATTTAATTTCATTCCAACGACTAAGCAAACCTACTTAACAGATTTACTAATAAAACTTCACAAATGACTCTGCAATGATTTCCTCAGAATTCAGTATTCAAAAAATAAATTTATCAAAAAGTAGTGGTACAAAAACTCAAAATCCTCAAAAATAATTTAAACCCTAAATAGTATTGTTCTTCCAAGCGCTGTTTAAACCTGATAAGCTTTGCTTTCACGCAAATCCTGTTGATAAACATTTATATTTGCTAACATTTTGTTTGTCCGGGAACTAATTTGTTGTTTGATATAAGATAACAAACAGGGACCTTCGCAGAATGGGTCTCTGCCTACGTTTTCGCAAATGTGTCCGTACCTATGCCAGTCACGCGCTTTCCCTATTACAACACAAATACAAAGTGACAATACGAAAACAAAGTAATCGCTATTGTAATTGCCGTATAAACGTTTTCATATCCGCACCCACACAGACAGGCTGAAATAGTAAATAAAATACGTGTTCTTCGTGATACATTTTCTGGGAGATTTTCAATGATATTATATGAAAACGAAGTACTTTTCACACCAAATTACGCAGAATTGACAACGGTCTTTAGAATAGGTATCTAGTTTTATAGATAATCGTATAAATGTTATGGACAGCAATAAATCTCATGTCATTTATAACTAGAAGAAGTCAGTTACTAATGTCGCCTAGACTCTAAGCCTGATTTGATACTCTGGCATAGCAATGCCTGAATGCCTGAGATGCCTTTAAATAAGTATTCTTTTAAAAGTTAGGTCTTTTCTTTTAAAAGTTAGGTCTTTTTTAAACAATTATAAACGACTAGTAAGATAAATTCGTAACAAAAACAGTTTCTTCACATTGGGAATCCGATATACAAGTAGAACGAAAATAAGCCTGTAAAATATTCAGCAAAGAAAGTCAATGTAAATTTAGAACAACATACAATTACAAGTCAAAGCCTTGTACGTATCATGTCACTGGATAAAACGACTGTGTTTTAAAGTTAAATAAATTACAAAGTGAGTATTGGAATCCAATCCGAACAAGATTCCGGATTCAGGCCGGATTACCTGTCTTTCGATCAAGCTGAAACAAGATGGGAATAGGCTAAAACAGCTGCATACGAGGAACGGTTTATTGGATATTTATTGGAGTTTGCCTAGGCGTGTGCTTGTTCCGTTTTGTTTTCATGTGTTATGTGTAAATTTTTTGATGTAAATATTACGTTGTTATGTATTATTACAAAACCACAAATTCATAAAAAAATATAAAAGTTTTCAACACAAATGACAATAACAAAGATCTAGTCGGGTCTGTAATCCCAGAGCGATTAGATTTTCTTAATATAAATGAGTCTTAAAAACTGTTATAAGCTTAAGAAAATAAAACACTTTTTACAATACTAGCTGTATAAAACTTTAATATCGTGGAAAATAATTCATGATCCTATAACATCTTAAAGAAAATCGAAGTCCAAACAAAACATAGCGAAATTCGTTTTGCAAATTGTATATCTTCTTAACTCAGTTTTTTATTCACAAACTACAAATAACAAAATTAATACAGTGACTTTGACTAGCAGATTTAGTATTTGCCTACAAAGTTAAACGAAATGGAATTACCAAAATCTTGTTCTTAATTCTAGCGGCGATTACTCGTGTTTCAATCAAATTGGAGGAAGACGAAATGAAACCTAAGCACGTCTCAGGAACATCACTGAGAATTTTAATAGTTGTTTATGATTACAAACGACCTTCGCAATAAGCAAGGAAAATAACTTTAGCTACTGAAATAAAAAAAAATGGATCACTTTTGCTTTTTTTCAATGAAGACAAAGAGGGGTAATTAGTCGCGTGGTGAATCACAGCAAAATACTCGATTGTTTCCATAAATAATGGTGAAAAAATAATTATTATTTTCACATCTCCGTATCTTTTGACAGATTTGTAAAGGTGTAATTTTGATTTGCAAACTTTGGTAAGAGCCGCGATACTTAGGTACACAAGGTATTCTAACCCATAGAGCTAACACATTTTAACGACGATCGCAAGCTATCACCGCCCGTCATCAGCAATCGACGATGACTGTCATCGCCTATCGTTAACTACAGTCGCGACATCAATATATTGCAATATAAATACTCATTGAACTATACTACTACTCAGCTAATCTATTTGTTGTTGATTTTTGAAAGGCGCAACTGTATTATATAAGTATCGCAAGCAGCCATCGACCACAGTCGGTGACAGTCGGTGACGATCGCTAACAGTCGTTAACAGCAGTCACTGCGGATCGTATACTCGTATTAGCTTACTTACGCTCGTGTATCCTTCCCTTAGCCCATGGGAATAACAATGTGTATTTGACTTTAGAATACTATAATTTTTTCGGAGTTATAGTGATTCATGGACATTTATCCCCACTAAATCAGATGAGCTTTTCCGTTTATCCAGTATAGCCTAATTCCTGCTTCCATTAAAAAGATAAATCATATCATAATCATATCATAAGTCATACGCAATTGAGCGATATGTTTATAAATTGGTTATATGCTCGCTGGTTCAATGTATCTAAAAATTGTGGATGGCTGTTGTCAATATATTGTGTCATGTATAAGTAATCACCTCGAAAGTCGCGCAGTTTCACACCTCACTGACGTTTTCATAATTTGACGTCAACACACACATTTTCCTTATTTTGCCTCTATTTATGTGATCCATCATTTTTATGTTACGGTAAAAAGTAATGTTACTTAAATGTAGTATACAACAAATGTATATCTACATTCCACATGGTGGGACACATGACATGCGAAAAATTGCTTGATTTATAATTGATGTAGGCATGACAGGCGCGCGTAACCGTACGTACACTGTAATTCGTATCTGTGTGAAAATATTTTTATGGACACTAATCTGGGAGAACGATAGTGGCGGGTTTTGCTCTGAATTTTTGTCAAAAACACTGGAATGTATACAAGAAAACAGAGAATTGAAAATCAAAATTCACAAAGAGATTCAAACTGCCTGGAAGTTTATTTTATATGCATACCCTTTCTGACAAAATGTTGCTTAACCAAACAAACCTATCGTTTGCGATACTCGAGCGCCACAGAGCTCACGAGCTCTCCACGAACATAAATTAATAATAAACACTCATAAAAAATATTTCGCTTAAAATGCAACCATAGCCGTCGAGGGCAACTTTAACTGAATCCCCAAAACTCCAGCTCCACATTAAAAAGTTGCTAACGAGAGCAAGTTGCGTAATTTTTATACAAGTCATAAATATTATCTTTTAATCTGCGCACAGTACTAACCGGAACATTGGCGGGCATAAAGCAAGCTTAATGTGACGTTTCTGTTTTCTTGTCACGTTTTTTCGCCATTTAAACGTCCTTCCAACAAATGGCTTGGAACATAAGTACATTGACTGCAGTAATACGAAAAAAAAACATAAATTCTCAAGCGGCCAAATTAAACGTGATTAATTTAGCGTGAAATGTATTGAACTAACTGCAATCCGTCACTGTTTCGTTTGTCGTTGTTAAAGTAAAAGATCTGAAGGCGCGTTTGTTTTCTCTCAAAGAAAGTCACTCAACGATACTGTCCCTACATTATTTTGAATATATGGAAAAAATATTACACTTAATCATATAAAAAACCTTGTTCAATATCTTGTATTTTAAAAGGTTTATTAAAGACATCTGTAAATGAATCCCATTCATCCATCAGCTTTTTGAGGTCCACTGCTGAACATCCAGCTGACGGAAAAGCTGATGGGTGGATAGATGAAGATTTTGCACTACACTAGGAGACAGAAATACTGAGAAAAATATCATAAGAGCGATAATTTAACATACAAACTACAGTTCATGTTGAAGACCATCGCCAATTTTCGCCGTATGTCAGCGACTGTGGTCGCCCGTCTGTTGCTGTCGGTAGGCAATAGTGGATATGAACTGTCGCTTGTGTGTAAGCTTCCTTAGACTCATTCTATATAATCTGCCATTAGATGGCATTGTCTTATGAACTATTTTTCCATTAATTTTAATGTCATCTTAATTAAGTTAGTAAATACAGAATTCGTTTATAATTTTATCTTTGTAAAGTATGCATTAATTAACATCAAAATGGTATAATTTACGATATATTCGAACTGAGTATCGTTCAATACGCTGAAACCGTTACCTTTGTTCATATTTACAAATTATCGTGAAGCAGAAGGTAAATAATTTCGTGTAATAAATTAATACTTTAATTAATTACACGAGTAAACAGTATGATAATATGATGTTGACTTTAACTTTAAACAAATGTGGATCCTCTCTTTATGGATACGTAATTTATGTATACGATTATGTACGTAAATATTAATGATTTCATAAATTTGTTGCGCATGCTTATGGTACAGTGGTTCCCATGATAATCTACCTCACGAAAAGATTCGGGGTTGATTCCCAACAGCGGCCTAATACTAGGTTCCTGATAGTAAGTGGCCACTGCCGCCCGTGGACATCTGTAATAAACCCTAGATAAGAACAGTCTTACCTGAGGTTGGCCATAAATGCGTTGCTACCCCTGAGGACTAAGTTGAAACGCCTCGAATAAGTGTGTCCCCCTTCACACCCTTCAGAAAAGAACACAGCAGCGCTGAATACCTATTGCTGAATAGGTGTCGATGGTGCTGCCAAAGTCGAACTACAAAAGGTTCTACCACCTTTATAACATCGAATCCTAGCGTATAGCAAAGTGGAATAACATTACTATTTTTATTAGCTCAATTCCAAAGTTTTTGTATTCACAGCGTATTTTAAAAATAATTTATAGTTAATGTGCTTGTGTCTCCCGAGTAATCCTCAGAACGTAGTGGCGTCTGGGTATATTTTTATATGGGGATAAGGGGTTTTCATTTCAATCTCATCTCTGTGCCTTGTTCTTATTTTCCCGGAGACGGTAGTTCCAGACGACTTGGAAGGAGCAAACCTCGAAAATTGCAATCACGCAAATTGAAAATTAATGGACCACGAAATCCAATTTTGTATTAAGGCTCTCTGTTACGTAGGTAAATCCCGCCTTTCTAGGCAGATGATGTTGCCAACGGATCAAAACTTTTTTGAATATTGTTAAGGTATTACAAACTTATAAGAATATCGGTTTCTTAGATGTAGAGCAATCAATCTTTGTCAATAACGGTTTTTAGTATTTTGTAACTGTTAATAAATTATTTTAAGAGGTTGTCTTAGTAGCATTGGTGTGCCGGTACTTAATGTCCTTACAATTTCAGTTATGACTATCAGTAGAACAGAAAATAAGTAATTAAAAATCAATTAAAAAAACGCACTTCTCTTTAAAAAGGTAATTTTCACG
>DWPV01002364.1:0-17437 GCA_018251915.1 Urbanus proteus proteus
TATTTTATAGTACGCGTGACATAAGTCCGCTCGCACGCGGTAAGGCGTGCGTAAAGTGCGGGCTTAAGTCACAAAGTACTATAAAGGATTTTTTGAAAATTATGACTGAAAGCAAATCATGTTATATTAACTTAACATTCATTTATTTGTTTTGCTATAATATTGCAGAATCCTAGGTATAATGTTAATGTTTTCTTTCTCTGTTTCTTACGCAAACAGAGGGATATCATCTAATAACGGACGAATATGTTTGTTGGATCAGAGCCAATTTTGATATGTACTTATATAACGTATAATTTTAATAAGAAAAATACTGCTGTTAAGTATCTGCTGGATTTGTTTTAGTATTTGACTTTGTACACAATTATCTTTGCTTATCGTGTAAATAATACATTTCGGGTTTTATTTAAATCCTTACAAAAACTTGCTTCCATTAAGTTAATATTAAAATCGAATATATTAAATAAACACCTTAACTGACCATATTTTCTAACCTACTTATTATTAATTTTGTATTTTCAAATGACAATCATACGAAACTATCGGTTTTAATTACCTATATAAATTTTACACAATTGACACATATGCAAAGAATGCCAGAAACTGCCTGGGGTACGAGTCCCGAAAATTTCTATTAAAAAAAGTCTACTTATATCAATTTGCTGTTGACCAGCGATGAGAATACATGATACAAGATCTGGAACGAAATTTCTCCCGACGTAGTCCCGGACACGACGTAGCGCTATGACATGAGGCTCTTCAAAAAAGGTGCCAAACGAGCTCTGCAGCAAAGCCAGCATTGGAAACTCTTCAGGCAAATGTCCATAAGCGACGACGACTACTTTCCATTAGATAGCCTGTCTCCTTACTGTTAAGTTAGACTGTAAAAAATAACATGACCAGCAGTGAAAGAATAATTGATTGGTTGCTGCTACGCTATGCAATTTCAAATTATATTATCACTCAAGTAGGAAGATTTTAAAAAAACAAAAATAAAAATACAGTATTATTATATTTGACAAAAAAATAAATTCATCCGTAGCAGATTTTGCCCCATTGTCAGATCTTGAAAATTGTGCCTGAACAAAATATGCTTGACTGCCTTTAATCCTATCCGAAGCTCAACGCTCGTGTCGTATCGCCAAAAGCTAGCATTTAATATATCACCAATAAAAATAGTTATAGGAGTAACATAAGTTACATATTTTTTGTCATTATTACTTTAAGTACTTATTAAAAACAATTTTATAATTGTTTTAAAAGGTTTATGATTTAACAAGCTTTCTTCCCCCAATCTCTTTAATCTATCTTGAATACCTTAAAAGTTTACATTTTACAAAAATGAAAACATGTTATACAATTAAAATTACATAATTACAATCTATACAAAAAAAGTAAAATTGAAATGTCTGTTTGTGATTTCAAAATATTTTTTACTCAATGTATATGAAAATATACATGATACCAATAACGAAAATTTAAATTTTTTGTCTGTCTGTCTGTTTGGCTGAGCTAATCTTCTAAACGGCTGGACAGATTTTGACGGGACTTTCACTGACAGATAGCTAACGGGCTAAGGCGTAGACATAGGCGACTTTAATTTTAAGCAGACAGACAGACAGACAAAAAAAATTAAAATTGCATTTTCGTTATAGGTATCGTGTATACTTTTATATGCATTCAGTAAAAAACTGTAATTTTGAAATCACAAACAGACACTTAAATTTTTTTTATTCGTATAGATTTGCGAAATTCATTTCTAAATTATATTTTTAATTATTTATTAAGTAGATTATGTCTTTAGGTTGGGGACAGATCTCCTTTTAGAGTAAGAAAGATTAATGTCATAGTTTACCACACTATTCAATGTTCATTGGTAGAGTTCACTCACCTTTAAAAACTTTAAGGTTCAGTAAAATGTTACAACAAGTGTATGATGGATGATATACGCAATTAGTTTTACGTAATAACATTAAATCAAACCTTTGTCTAAAAAGAATAGTTTAACAAACATTTTATATTTATAACTTAATACCATAGAGTAAGCTATTAACCTCGAATTACACACGCAAATTAATTTATCATTAGCTTAAGGTAAAATATAGTGTTTTTCCTGTAATTAATCGCGAACTAGGTGATATAAATATTAATAGAACGTTAATTAATATAAACGATTAATAACATTTATTATTTTTTTCTACACGCAAATGACACAAGTTGCGATAACGCATCAATAAATAAGTCATAATTATCTACGCTGTGAGTGAAATGAACATAAAAAGTATTGCGCGTGTCAATAAATAATAGATTTTAATTTTGGATATGAGGCAGTGATATTTGTATGTTAAACAATTACCTATTTCTTTATAATTGTTTTCAAGCACCTCATTTTGGAATTTTGATTTTGAATCGATTGTGCTATCGATGTTAAAGACATGATTACTAAAATTAGTGAGTAGCTTTTTCCCGCGGCTTTGTCCATGTTAAATTACATATAAACGTTCCTCTTGTATCACCCTATAATATACCTATTTAAAAAAAAAACATTAAAATCCGTTGTTTAGGTTTACAGATATGAGCATACATAGGGACAGACAGTGGAAAGCGACTTTGTTTTATACTATGTAGTAATGATGTTATAGAATGCTTATGAATATTAATAATAAGCTTTGATCTAAAATTCTAAATTTAATCAACTGACGATTCAATATCTTAAAATGCAATCAATAATCGTAATCAGTCTACAAACAACCACTTCGAAGATATAAAACGTTTTTTCGCTCTTTTGTAGAGTTGCATATTTTTGGATTACAGCTTTACGCTTTATTTTTTATTGTAACTTAACTAAATTATTGATTTATTTATTTTAACTGTCTTTCACTTTACTTAGTCTCCACTTAGTCATTTTAATATTTTTTTTAATTAGAAGTATATTTTGAGTTTCTATTAGCAATTCCCTTTTTTTAAGTACAAGTTATATAGTGATGTAAAAATCAAATGTCACTTCACTACCGGCCTTTACAACGCTTGGCTTACTGACCTAGGGGTCGCCGACGCTCCATTCTGTACCGAGCACGTTGATTCTATTCAAAATGGTTTTAACATCAATATTTACTTTTTTATTATGAAAGCAAACGAGCATGCAGTCCACCTGTTAAGTGGCCACTGCCGCCCATGGATACCTGTATTCAACCATAGATAAGTACACACTTCTGCCTGAGATCGGCCAGACGCGTTGCTACTACTGAGGACTAAGTTGGAATGCCTGGAATAAGTATACCTTATCACCATCAGACTAGAATACAGCAGCGCTACACTGCTGTTATAAGGCAAAAATAGATATGGCGGTGGTGCCGCCGGAGTTGAACCTCAAAGAGATCTACCACTTTTATATAATTCTCGATATCGATAAAATCTTACCCTATTAAACGAACAAATGAATCATTAAATTAATGTAACAAAATAACTTAAAATGCCAGTCATTTCCCAAGAAGATTAAACGGTCCTCGTAAAAACTTTCAAATAATCTTCGAAAAAACAAAAAGTGATCGTTACACCACGAAAAACTTTTTCAATATCAGCCCGAGAACAATGGGTAGCCTCTTTTTATTTGCCCCGGTCCTGTATCAAATCTTCCAGGATAAGAACGATGTATCCAAGATTAAAAGGATGAATCGTTTAATAACGATAGAACGTGCGGGCGGAGAAATAAAATCATAAGCACTATGCACTTTTCTTTTCTGTGGTCAACACGCACGGATCTTACGCACACTAAACGACAGTACGAAAATACTCTGTGTGTATCGTCCCATATTCCGGCTCATCTCGTCGGGTACAACAGGCGGCTCCAGGCGATAGAGGCCCTTCTATCCGGGAGAGGAAGGGCTCTTTTCCCGGCGCAAGGTTATCGCTTTGGAAGGGCGGTCGTCGCGGGCCACGTGCACCTCGACTTGCGCTTAGTTCTTCACGAACTGTGTGGGAGGTTAGTACGCTACATGAATAATATGTTTCGTCAATGTCATGCGCTTTTGTGAGCGGTCGCGAAAAAGCGTTTTTCGCTCGCGGCTTTTGTATGTGTGAGTACTCCACGTGAGTTTGACAGAACGGTCAGTGAAGATTCGTTTTTTGTTTTATCAACACGGTGTGCCGGGCCTGACGAGATAGTGAAAGTGTTACTGATAACAGCTCCCGTTGACGATTTTATGTCTTGAGATGACCTATTAGCTAACTTTGTGCGTGTAATTTGGACTCATTCTACAGAAATGGAGAATTTACGGTAAGTACGAGTAAGACGTAAATATGTAGAGCTAAGATAATTTGTTTTTAATTATTTAAAGCCATTTTCCATATAGTATTGCCTGTTATTGTAATGTTTTGAGTTGAATATTAGCTAACTAGAACATACTTTTGTCCCAATTTAGTATATAGTAGTAAGTTTAGGTTTGAATTGCGTATTTGAAATAGCGTTTTTGAATATGAATATTTCTTAGTAACAATAGGTATTAATAAAATATTATTACCTATTAAATATATAATTATTTTGAATATCATAACAGAATATAGAATAACATTGTAGTCAATTAGATTTTAACGTAGTAACAAAATACAATGATAACATTGTTCATACACAGAAGCGGCATTTCGCAAGGCCATTATTTAGACTTACAAGTTACCTAATTTAAACACAAAGCTAAGTATTTCTAATTTCTACTACAAATTCCGAGTATAGAGCATCAATTTAATATAACTTTAATACATAAACACCGCTATTAAGTATTCCGATAGGCTATTTCTACGTACGTTCATTGTTTATGGATAGATCGAGTTCTGCGCATGCGTTGCCAGTGTCAACAAACTTTGTTCCTAGGCTATATTTCATTAGGGATTAGACCAACAGAGACTAGTTTATCATTCGGGCTTACTCGAGCTTTATTTGGCGAAGGAAAAATGGGGATGGAGGTAAAACCAGGCGCCATTCTGAATTTTTGTCTTAAGGAAGAGAAAATTGAAGATGTTTTAATGTAGGGATGCGGTAAGTAAGTTTAAAGGTAGAACTTATTGGTTTGACTCCGGCACCTTCATACCGATTTCTGCCTAATCACAGCAGTGTTAAGCGATGCTGTATTTCTGTATGAAGGGTGTGGTAAGTAAGACATACTTAATTGTCTATGGTTACAAATGTCCACGAGTTGCAGTGGCCACTAATCACCAGGTGGCACGCTCCTTTGCTACTACTAAATTATAAAGGCTCTTATTCTCATTAAGACATTAATCTGATTAAGACATTACCAGATGCAGTTCTAATTTCATTGACTACTAATGACTATTAAATTTGAAGTCGACATTATATTATGGATGGAATATTTACTCCCTTAAGAATATGGCTTTAGAAGTAAAGGCATTTATCTAACTAATGGGAATGAAATACGTCGATCTGAATGATCGTTACATCGAACAAAATACAAAATCGTATACAAGAGACATTGCTTCAATGTGTCAAACAAAAAACGTAAACAATTCTACCTGTTGAAGTCATTTTGCAGTGACACAAAGAGAATTGGGTAAAATAGTCTTTGGACGAAAACATGAACAAACCCTGCTAGTACATATAAGATAAAAAAAGATGCTTTTTACACTCATAGCACCACAGTAGGGTTTTCTCCTGTGTCGTGGGTGCTATGGACATACAAAGACAAAAACACAAAAACCCAGACCCAGAACAAAAGTCTCAATCATCATTCAGATATCAGTCTAGCCGAGAATCGAACCCGGGACCCACTGTACGTCATACCGGTATGGAAACTTCTCCGCCACGCGGGTCATCAAAAGGTATCAAGACTCATTTTGCCTTATACCACCATACCACCATAAGGCAAAATAGGTGTGGCCCGCGCATTTTGAAGGTAAAGTATAGACTTATTTTGCCTTATACCAGATAAGGCATAAGGCAAAATAGGTATGGCCCGCGCATTTTGTAAATCGTAATGGTGAACATTTGCAAAGTTCAAACGTCGTAGTCAACAAAGTTAGGCAATGTCGGGAGAGGTCAAGACTTGGATGGGTCGCTAAATTTCGATGGTACGTTACGTCACGTTATAGGTGCCTTTGATAAAACAATTTAGACCTTGTTTACATCATCATAATACAAAATTCAATACGATTTGATGACTATCTCGTATTATTTGACATCAATAGAAGCAGAAATAGTAAGTCTCAACAATAGATTAAAATTGTGTGGGCATGGTGTTGCCATTTCTTACAAAGAGCTGTACCGCTATAAAATTATAGTGACACATAATCTTTTATTTCAATATGAGTTTTTTAATATTGGGTACCTAAATCTAAATTTTATTAATATAAAAAAAATCTTGTTTCTAAATTTAAAAATAGTGTGGATACTTACTTATCTGTGGTTTGTAATAGTATTGTAGATACCCATATGTGTATGAGTGCATGCGATGTTCTAATTTTGTAATAGAAAACATTTAGGAGTCAAATGACGGAAGTGTTACAATTTCTTTGTTCTTCCGGTCATTTATTTGTGTGTAGAACATGAATTAACGTTTCCGCGCCGATTAATTTTAACTTTAGTAGGTTAAAGCTAACTTTTAGTATAACCATATAGAGTAAACTCACCTAACTGAACTACACAGGTACTTGAATAGAGACGGGGGGCTATGAAAGTGGGAAGAAAGGGGAATAGAAGGTCAATATCGTAAACAAACATTTTGTTTCAGTAAAATTTTATATAAAAAAGAAATTGAAAGGTAATTATTTTTTAAACTTTTCTATTTAAAACTAAATTACTCTAAGTAAAACAAAACCATAATTATGCGTTAATAATTTCAGTGTTTTATGCAAGGCATGAAATACAAACAAAAATAAAACTAAAACAAACGGATGGTTTTATAACTATTAAATATAATCATAACGTAATTTCACTTTCATACAACGACATAAAATTATAAATATACAACGACATAATATAATAAATAATGAAGAGCAAAAAACAAGTGTGGGTAAAACGGTCACAACACAATAGGTGTTATTGCAGCATATCAAAGGAAGACAAGAATACCACTCGGAGGAAAACTTAATCGCCACTCTTTATACTGAAACTAGAATATATTTTCACATACCAATCATACGTGAGCAAATATTTATCATAGTTAATCATGGACTTCGTAGAGCGGAACTCAAACAATGTCAGTGGCAGTGCATTTAACAAAAGGATATAACTCCCCGAACTAATTAACTGTTTGAACATAAGCTACTTCCGCAGAACAAACTTAGTTAAGCGATGTGGTTACTCGGTCAAACTTGTTACTCTCGAGTGCTCTGGGGTACTTAATGTTGAGAACCTCTTAACCCTTTCTGTTGTCTTGGTAATCTATGTAAATTGAGTTTAGGGGTATGTAACGAAAAACTTTACGCATTAGGGTATCTTGGGGTACACTTTGATATAATCCCACCGCTGGGCATACTTAATCCTTGGTTTAAGATTTACATGTTTATTTAAAACTAGTTTATCCCCGCGGATTCACCCGCGTTAAAAATGTAAAAAGGAATACATATCTAAACGTAAGTAATACCCCGCTCTCCTGCGACGGGGGTCGCATGCGTGTGGCGCGCGCGCTATTTTTTTTTTCAAAATTAAAGTATCCTATCTTACACCTTAGACCTTAAGCTACATTCCAATGAAAGTCTCGTCAAAATCGGTCCAGCCATTAAGAAGATTACCTCAGTCAAATAGACAGACAGACAAAAAATATTTAAATTGCATTTTCGTTATGGGTATCGTGTATACTTTCAAATGCATTGAGTAAATAGTTGTTTATTTTTTAATCACAGACACTTCAATTTCATTTATTTGTTTGTCTATATTGCCGTATATTACGTTTGTATACCTTCATGTTGTCGTTCTACTTCACGTTTGTTAGTACAGTTATTTGTATTTCCAGTGATCTATCAATCACCTCATGATTTGATAGCCCGTTAAAGTTGATAGGCTACCATATTTGATTTTATTGATAATAGAAGCACTACGAGTATCATACCTATTATTATCGTATAGCCGCTTTTGTAGTTCAATGGAAGGGTAGATGCCGGCTGTCTTACCTGAGGGCCACAAAATATTCACTTCAAGCGATATTAGCTCTGCGTTGCAGGCTTTAGAAATTGTACATGTTTGATCTTATAAGGCCGCAAAATTTTGATACAAATTATTGCAAAATTTGCTGAAAATTAAAAATTACTCTTGACGCGAATTTTTCGTGACTCTCTGATTACAAATGTGGCAACCATCTCAGCCCTCAGGAGAGTTGCTCCTGCACGCATCTGTGATCAGCTTCAGTTAAAACCACTGCTCTATATGAAGTTACTAATAAATATTCTTGGACGACAGTAACCATTTCAATCGTTTGCAATTTTGCCATTATAACAAAGATGAATTTTGAATAAACTAGTATAATTTGGACAGTTAAAATATTGCGTAAGTAACTGAAATAGGTTTCGTATGAACATGACACATCGTGGTAAAGAATTTCTCATGAGTGAGCTAGAGGTTAATAATATCTATGACCTAAGACTCAGCTAAATATTTGTAGGTACAACCGAGACAATAGATGAATTTATACGCAATATTAATTATGTGCATTTAAACTCTCGTTTATCTATGCCATGTTAGAATGGCGCCAAAGGACATCGTGGTATATGGATTAAAATGTTTGGATAAAAGTACGAATTGAATTTTTGAAGGTGGTAGCAACGCATCTGTGGTCAACCCCAGGTATGACCGTGATCATATCTGGGGTTGATTACAAATGTCCATGGGCGGTAGTGGCCACTTACCATCTGGTGGACTGCAAGCTCGTCAGATACGATCACAGTCCTGAGTTCGGCCACAGATGCTACCCCTGAAGACTGAAGTTGGAAGGCCTCGGATAGGTATGTTTCCTTTACCACACCATTCAAACCAGAACACAGCATCGCTTAACACTGCTGTTAGAAGGCAGAGATAAAGTGTGGCGGTGGTGCTACCGAAGTCGAACCACAAAGAGCTGTACCACCTTTAATATTTTTATAAATTTTCAATGAAAAAAAACTTTACTAATTTAATAAAATATGCAGGAAAACATGCAAAAGTCAGTTGTTGCAAGCTGTCACAGGTCTTTTGAATTCCACGGTATTATACATCTGTCACAATTCTCACGCATAAACCCTTATGCTAGTATTGCAATTGTATAATATACATATTTTCAAGAGGATTGAAATATTAAAAAGCTATTAAGCTTTGACATACATATTTCGTCACATAGGACTATATAAATGGTTGCACGCTCAATACAATTCATTCAATTGCTTTTTGAGATCCAAAAATATCTTGCAGTGATCTTTATTAATTAGCTACCTAGTAAGCGACTATTAATTAGGTTTTTTCTTTTTCTATCTAGTTCTATAAGGGTGAAAATGTCGGAGTATTTTTGTGGTTAGGAGAGAATCTTCTTGAATCCTATAGTATGTCATCGGTAAAGAACAATATACAACAGAATACGTCTTCAATATGGATTCTTTGGTTCATATACACACAAATAACCGAACTATATGACAACCAAATTGAGTTCAAAACCGTTTCAGTTATGAATACTGATCGCAACCGCAACTCAAAGCACATAAAAATTATACATTGTAGATGATTTTGTAGTTACCACAATGCAACTGAAGATGCTACTAGACTCTTCATCTTTAACTACTGACTACTCAATTTACAGTTACAATATTATATGTAGTATTGAAGTGATACGTGTGAATTGGGCCTTAATACGTGCGACACAGATTCGTAACAAAGTCCGTTCGATCTACTTCATTCAAATGCAATATGGGCAATATGATTAATCACATTGTGCCAGTCATACAATTTAGAGTAAGGCAGGAAAATAATTAATGTTTAATGTCTGCTTGACAGGTAAATATGTCAGGTAATTTTAATAAAATGAAACATTATAATTAGCAAATACTATACAATGAATAGCCTAAAGCAATTTGTAATTGTTTAATCGCAAATGATAAATTATCGTCATAATCAATCAGTGGTTAAGACGGTTCAATCCATCACGCTGGTTGTGTGCGCGAAAAGGTAGACTTTAAAACCTTTAAAAATCTTTCAAACATTTTAACGTAATAGCAAAAAATAAATAACATAAAATAGACATGTACCTAGATTTTTAACCTCGGACTTCCCAAAGACGCAAAATTCATAGCACTGCTGCAAAGACATTATCTGATTTGGCAATTTAATAATTAATCTGTGAACAAATAGAAAAGAGTAATTGATTAATATTAATTTAAAAAATCTGTCAAGCAGACTCATCGCTTAAACTTGTTATCTGTGACTATGTATAAATCAGATAGCTTATTACATGCTATCAACGCCTACATTAGAATTCGTTCAACGGCCGGCAAACCAGACATACCGACGCCAGATATTTTGAGCAAATTAAACAATACGGCAATAAATATAAAATTGACATGACATGATATGTCGTTTCCTGTATACTTACGTAAAACGATGACAACACCGGACTAAAACAGGATAATGATTTACTTTATTTAAATACAATATACAATAATTATAGCATTGATAAACAAATTAATTTTGGATTTGATACATTTACGAGTGAATAATTGATCTATAACTAATTAGGACTTCCTTAAAGATTTGAAATTGAACGCACTTTGCAATATTGCCGCATTTTTCTTTATCGTCACAATATTCATATTACACGCATATGTCTATTTATTACGACACGTTATTTGTTAATATTTTTAAAGGTTTTTTAATATTATTTCTATAAAGTAACATACTATCAACATTCTAATCAAATATTGCGCATCGTGCCCGCCTGTTTGAAACAACGCGTCGTTCATTTCAAAGTAATATCCTGTCTGTCAAGTTGTGGTGAATGTATTTGACAAATTCATTTTGTTACGTGTGTGGTAGTAGGCAAAATTTTAGTATTATTCTTGTTTACAACGAAACTCTGCACTGTTTTACCTTTCTATGTTTTTTTTTGAATTTAAACGCAAGGAGTAAACGAAATCATCTTTTTCGTCTGGTGAGAAAAAATATGTCTGAGTTTCTTGGTTAAATTTTTTTTGTCTTATGGTAACAAAATTATATTACCAGTGATAAACAAAAGAACTGTCATTTAAGATATTCATATTTTTTGTGTTTTTGGTTGAAAAGCTCATTATAACGGTTGAACCGATTCCGAAGACTTAGATCATTATGTACTTTTTTTTACCTAAATAAAAAAGAGTTGAAGAAATATATTCCTTCTTAGTAATTAATACATTGTAAATTTCGATCAAAAATTTCTACCGGTATCAATTTTATATGCAAGAATAGTTTTGAAACAGTTATAGTTTCAACCGATTTTAACTTGACTGCCAATTTTCCACATATTGATGAGACCTTCCAAACCAGTCCTGGATGACTTACCAACTTTTTGCTCAAGAGACCTTAGTAAGATCAGATTGTATTTCTTCAACTTTCCCTTTCACTTAACAGTTTTTGCTGTTTCATTGAAACTATTAATATTTCAAGGCCATTCAACCAGCATCCGGCCATCTCGACCACTTGACAGACTAACTGCTCGAGTGCTGCGGTTGCATTTCCGAAGCCCTTGATCTGAAGTGGTGTGGAATTGGAAATGTTTGATAAATTCGTTTCATCGGATATTGTACGACTGTTATGAAGATTTACGTAGATAAATGAAAGTAGCTATGACGCTGTCATTCAATTTTAGCATCATATACTACAAATAAATTATCAAATCAGATCAAATTATCGTTAGGAAAAATTCTAAAAACCTGAGATAAAGAAAGAGAACGTTAGAGAAAGAGAACGTTAAAGAAAGTTCTCCAAGGTGCATAAAGTTTACCATTCAGTTTACCTATCGTGATCAACATTGTGAAATATGGCTTGAACCGTTCACATTTGGAGAAAAAAAACCTGTTCCCAACAATACGATAAAATTGGGCTGATGATGATATATGGTTATGGACAAAGACAAAGAGCACACACACACCTAAGTCCCGGCCACAAAATAATATTCGCCACTTAGCGCTCTTTTGGACAATCTACTAAACTAATTCTGGTGTCAAGTGAAGAAAATAAAAATCATTCGCTGTTTTCGATACAAAACAAAAACAAAATTATAAATAATTTATTTCAAGTAACGCAAGAAACTAAAGCAATGATATGTCGTACATTTAAACACTTTATTTCTCAATAACAAATACAGTAGGTGCGTTACAAATCGCTATGAACTATTCAAATGCCATTCAGATACAATTTGCCATGTAAGTGTCTCGTTAACGCCCGATAATGGGCGCGTAACAACACTGGCTAGCATTAATGGGCTTATATAGGTTGTTACAGCCATAACGTAACTATAACGCGTGATATGATAGCTTTGTGTGTGTACACTATTTGTTAATAAGGTATATTTTAAAGCACGTGTACAAAAAATAGATAGTACCGAGATGATAGCGAGGTGATAGAACGAGTGTAGTATAACCGGGGAGATATTGCTACAAGCATTACTCATGTGAAACAGAAGAGAGTGGTTACCGGCTCAGTATCATATGAGGTCACCATCTTAGTCTTCGAGAGAAGTAACGCGTCTGTGAATGATTTTCAGATAAAACATCTGTTGTAAGGAAGTTGCATACAGATGTCCATAAGCATCAATAAAACTTACTATCACATGGACTACAATTCTTTGCACATTTTGAAAATATAATTTAACTAGAATTCAGTGGCCTTATAAATACAAATTAATCTGTGTAATTGCCTCAATAGGGTGTCTAGATTCTAGATAATTAAAGTCAATTTAAACATAATTAGTACTGGAAGGGCTTGGACCCAGAATAACGAGAATCAAGGAAGTTAAATTAGGAGTTGTTAACAAGGCGCCAGACTATTTATATACAATAGACCTGATTCTAGAGTTCGAGTATCGCTCGCTATTTAACAAGAAAACATAAACTAAACAATAGTTGAGAATTCAAATAAAAAACAGCTGATGGCAGATTCATTCAGCTTCAAGTCTTATGTGGGGTAGATAGGTATAGTCTACACCGTATAGATATCAAAGGTTGGTAATAGCCACTTCGCATCAAGTGGAAATAATTAAATAAAAAACAATTAACTGAAATAAGAAAAACAAGTACTTGTACTACTCGTATGTACTACAGGCGGTGACATAAATCGTTCTGGCAGTCTTTCCAATATTTTTGTTACATTTAACATTATCATAATATCTACGAAGTTATCGTGGAGTCAAATCCATAAATCCAAACAAAGAAGGTATTTAATTAAAAGTACAAAGCCATTACACAAACGACGGTAACTGTCAAGGAAATAAAATATAAAGCAAAATAAAAGCAAATATAAAGAAAGTAGAAAAATGACACTTCTATTAAAGTTTTATAATATAGTTCTGATTGTTGGACAAATTGCACGGAATATTAGGTGATGTCAAGGATATCCGAAAAGTATATAATATATTGGGGTATTTTTATATACTTCTCGCTGATGTTCAAAACGTTGGGTTCATTTTTTCTTTCGCAATTGTGTATTTGTATGTTAAACATTTTTTATAGTGTTAAAATAGGGAAGTCATGTTATTCGTCCCTCGATATAAATCACAAAAGTGATAAATCTCTAATCTTAAATAGACGAAGTGCAAAAAATGTTAAAAAACAGCGCCACAACTCAAAATAAACGCCGGGCTAAGTGTTAAGACACATTCCAAAGACGAGATTAAAAGAAAACGAAGAATATTAAACAGATACATCAGTGTTACAGCAAAGATAGATGAAAAGAGCTATGATCCTAAAGATTAACTATAGAATGAAGCATTTCTTTGACATTTATAAATATTTCACCAAGTAGGAAAGACGAGATCGTAAAACGATGTTATAATGTCACTGAAGTTATTATAAAGCTTTATTCACACCATCATATCTGATCTGTCCCTAAGAGATAAAAATTTATGTATATGACCCATGTATATCAATATCGATTATAATTCTTTTTTAATACTTGTCCTCTATATTTTTCAAATGTAATGTATGTATGTATTCCTTCACAGTATATTTAATACCCCGGCATTATCGCTACTCTTTATTCTGTTATAAAACAGAAGTGGTCAGCGCTACTGTATTATTGTTTTGGGTTTCCACCTTAAGCCACAAGTGCAAAGCACTTATCATGCGATGGACTATAATATATGGTCATATGGTACGAGTACAGTAAAACGCAGTATAAATGGCATGGAAAATCTTAGCTGCACATAGGTAATTTATCCCTTTTCTACTAAATATGTCGTAACTTATCTTAGTGTCACCATTCATCATATCTGGCATTCAAACAAGTCAGCTCCTGTGTACACTGCACTTTATTTCGGCGACATGCCATCTCCCCTCCGATTCGGTTGTTAATTTTACTATCCATGTCTAATCCTTTTTGTGATGTGAAATGTCTTATGGACGCAGTGGCGTGACGGATTATGCTAGTGTCTCTTCTATGGCATTTCACAGCTATTTATCGATTTTATTCCAGGTTTGTATATTATCTTAAAAATTACCTCGTATTTATATATCTTTAACTTCTTTTAATTGATAAGCATTTAAACAAGTCGAACAGAATAAAGTTTTGATCGTCTTAACAATTTTAATGACATTTATTTAAAACTTCAGTTAAATGTTAATTTTAAAATATATTTTTTTTATTTTACTAAAACTTTGGTAGTTAATTGAGCGCTGACAGACCATTGTCAATTATTATTACGACTTGACTCGTAGTCATTACTCTAACATGTAGAAATGATCTCAACCATCACGATAACAACCTGATCCCTATCTCTCTACTTGTTAATGAAGTTAAATTACTTGTGACAGCCCCTTAAACTATGTCCTATCATTTTCAATCAATAGCGATAGAGTCTAATCCCGTGACAACAGTGATACATCGTATAATTGGTACCAATGAAAGTAATGACCCATTACGAAGACATTAAGTAAAAATTCCTAGCTCACGTGGAGAATTTAAATTTGTCTTACGCTACGAAGTAAGATGAGTCAGGAGGATCGTGGAAGACGTGACATGAATGTGCTAGCTTAAGTACCTACACCTACGATTTGCTACTGAAGGAGGAAGTCGGAAAGTTATGAGTCCTGTCCAATTTAATCAAAGCTTTTATAAGGATTTAATTCATTACTTCCTTTACAAAATACTGTTCATGAATATTGGAATTATTTAATTTGGTCCGCGGAGCCGGATTTCCAAAAATAGTTCGTGTATGGATATTTTATGTAGATAACTTAATTTGCTAGCAGAATTCGATTCGAAATTTGAAATTCATAAAGGCCCGCCATCTATGCAAAATATGCACCTCATCTACAACAATTTATGGGAAACAATGCAGTGAGAACGGTAGGAACGTCACTATCACGGTTAAATATAATCGATTCAAAACGATCTCTACGGCCTTTGAATAAAGTAGATTGTATCAAAGCATTGAATATGGTGCATGCCTGCAATTACAATGTAGGACCTGTTGGGGGCTTGTAAATAAAAAATAATGCTCAGAGGAGACTTCGCGGTCATCTTCCGCTATGAGCGGTTACTGAACCGTTAAACAAGGCGTCGATCATTTTGTTGAAGATACGCGCGTATTTTTAGTTGCAGTACGAGCAAATGAGTAAAAGCTGCATGTGATTATTTTAATAACCGATAGTAAAAGCGCATGCGCTATTCAAACTTTGTAGAAATTGAAAAAGTTTATTTGCTTCTAAGTAAGTCTATTAAAGACTTACACATACTTAGTATTAGACCATTCATAATTATTTAACCCAATTAAGGGTGACTTATGGGAGCGTAAAATTCTTACAATTACGTCATAAACAGTCAGTGGATCTTTTAGTCACTCTTACAAAGTACAATCAATCACAAAACACCATTTTCTTGCAAATTTTCTTAAGCTATCACAAATTTAATATTTCCGACATAGCTGTGTAGAATCCTCTTCTTCATATAAAGCGATCCTAAGACTTCCAAAATTTACACGTGAAGCATAGGGCTTTACATAACCTAATTTAAATTCCGTGCACCCTAGAGTGGCATGAAGTTATAACAAGCAAAGTTAACGGTCCGGAACACCGCCCTGACAAACGATTCGTCGCGAACGTGAGTATTCGTTAACCCCTTGACAAATAATAAGACGTACGCAGCACTAATTAAGAGAATATCTTGTTATGACTCGACTCTCTTGGGTATTCAGCGAATACGGTGGCTGTCGCAAAGGTTAATTATGGGAGACGGCAAACAGAGATACAAACTATATTTATGTATAGATATAAATACATAAATAAATAAAAATGAATATGTTAGACATATAAAAAAGGTTTTAAAATTGTTTATAAAATTTTGATGACTTGATTCTCAGTAAGCAATAATATATGATAGTTGTACATAATTACGTTAGTCAGTAAGTGATTTATAATCGGTTGATATAATGTCTTCGATTTAACGATTGTGAACACGGCGTTTTTCGTGTAGAGGCGTTTAAATAGTAAATCAAAGATAATTAGATTCTATCATGCATAATCAACGATATCAGTCCAACCGTGGTCTTTTAAAGAGTAATAGGAATACAGATGGATAAGACATTATACCAATATACTTAACGGTATAACCTAACCTAACCTAAAAACTTAAGTAAGAAGTTTGCTTATACGGTATAGCACATGATATTAATTTACAAAATCGATTCCATTTTGTCAAACCGAGTTTCTATTCCATATTCACAAGGCCCTCGGAAATGTTACATTTTAAATGAAATATCTGCTGAGTAACAAAACACTTCACATTCGAGTTACTGCTATGCTAACCAAGCGTGTTAAGAGATAACGCTTCCTCTATTCCCAGGAGACACTTTGAAAACTCTATCGCGATTCCTGAGTAAAAACAAATCTACATTAATTTGAAAACTTGCGATTACCATTTGGGTAAGTTAAATTAGAACAAATGTGTATTTTAACATAAGATGTCATACATATATGTATTTTATTATATAGGGCTAGCTGATCTCCGCGATTTTACTCGCGTTAAAAAAGTAAAAAAGGAATACATATCGAAATATAGGTACATCCCGCTCTCCCGCGACAATGACGGCATGCGCGTGGCGCGAGCGCTTATGCATTTTTCCAAAATTAAAGTAGCCATGTTACGCCTTAGACTTTCAGCTATCTTTCAGTGAAAGTCACCCGTCAAAATCGGTCCAGCCGTTTATAAGATTACCTCAGCCAAACAGACAGACAAAAAATGCATTTTCGTTATAGGTATCGTGTACTTTCATATACATAGATT
>DWPV01002365.1:0-17437 GCA_018251915.1 Urbanus proteus proteus
ACACCCAGACCAAGAACCGAAATTTAAACTCATCATTCAAATTTCCGCCTCGCTGGGAATCGAACCCAGGACCCTCGAATTAGCGGTCCGGTGTTAGCCATTGCGCCATCCAGTCAAAAATGTTAGTTAAGTGTTAGTTTATGTATATAGTTTTCAACTTCCTGTCTATATCTTCGTAGCTCATCACAACACTTGCTCACAGAATCTCTCAGCGAATCTAAATTAGCTAGCGCTCGAGGAATCACAATCGATGCGTTTTTGTGGCAAACCTATAGTAAGCAGAGCACGTAGGGTTGTGCTTTCTTAGCATACCTTAGCGTTTTCTCTGTTTCACTGCCATTTGAATAACGCTAATTTACTTCAAGCTTTTCGACCTTGACTGGTTTCACTTTAGCTAAATGTAAGGTACGCTAAAGTTTGGAAAATGTCCGCTTTAAAAATATCACTTTACAAGAAGGATATTTAATTGGTTTATGTCTACTCATTATAAATAAACGCAAATCGAAGTTCGATTCATACATACTAAATCTTGCATTTAATCAAATACATTAATTTTAACGAACCCTTACAGTATCTATTTTTAAAAAAATGCCAGCGATGCAGCTTTTATTATTTAGTTCAAGTTAAATCATAGATGGACTAAAAGGTAATGATGTTTGTAAATCTTGAAATATGTCTTGTACCTACATGAAAAACACAGCACACTTATATAGCGAGTCAGCCACAAACCTTTTCATATCCCACTGCTGGGCACGGTACCCCATAACTAGAAAGCCGTACGCAAAAAACAGTCACTACCCACATAAATTAAACGCGATGTACAACAGAAGAAGGCACTGCAATTAAAACTAAGTACACACTTTCTATGCTAACTGTCCGTGGCTACTCGTTTGTCTTAATTTCTAACAACAAACGAATAGCCATCAGGTGGGATGCTGTTTGCAATAAAGCACTGTATGCACTATCGGTTTCTGACGCTCGTTCTGAATTTATTGATATTAAAAATAAATTTGAACAGTATACGATAGTGTCGTAATATAATAAAATTGCATAATTAAAGTTTATTTTTATATGATGGAAGTAGCAAATCTGTCATTCTGATGGTAGTGATCAATGCCGCCCATGGCAAAAATCAACCCCAGTTAAGATCATAGATCTACTTAAGGTCGATCACAAATGTATTGCTACTCCGGAGGAGTGAATTAGATCGTCTCGAATAAGTATATCTGCCTTACTAGAACCTTCAAACCAGAACGCAGCAACGATGAACACTCCTATTATAAGGCAGACATAGGTGTGGCGGTGGTCCCACCAGAGTCAAACCACCTTTCAAAAGCAAAATAAATGTAAAGCAAAAAATACGAAAGAGAAAAACGTAAAATAAAAGATCTTAAATAAATAAATACTTTTATTTATGACACTATTGAGCAACTATTCCCCTGCATATGGAAGAGTCAATGTACATAATAATGAAAGTATTATCTCTTATTAACATTCACAAATTAGCAATTCTTCGAATCTATATGGATGAAATGTTTTGTTTATATAATTTACTTACTTTCTAAATTATTTAGATTGTCACAAAATTTATGTAACTTCATTTTTCGTCTCCTCATATAAACTGTAATATTCATGAATTGCTATTAAAGTTGTTCAACCAAACATGGCGGTGTAGTTATAATAGAATAATATTTGATAATACATATGTTGGATGTTAACATAAATCACTTTACTGGACGAGTCAACATATGAAGTTAACCAACTTCCCGATATAAAGAATAGTTTGTTTCCTCGCGTATTTAAGATACTAAAACTTGCGATTTGAATGTGGCAGAATAGCTGTTTTGTTTGATTTACTGATTCTAATAAAACACCTAAATACTATAATGCCATATTTAAAACTCAATTAATCAAAGCAAAAGTGAACAATCACCACACAAACATCCGTTAAAGTAAATATTATGTAAATACACTTTTATTCACTATTTCTATCATGAAAATAACATGCAGTATTGTTTTGTATCACAGCGTAAGTTCGATCGATCAGTACAAAGCGAGCGTCAAAATAAATGGTGCGTAGAATCCTTTATTGTTCGAGCTATTTGCTGTGATAACAGAGACTGCATCGGTGAATAATGCTTTTGACGTGTGATAGACGCGCTTTGTGAGAAGTCCAATAGAGCTTTGCATGTGATGAGCATAATATTGCTAATGAAATGATCTAGTTAAATGTAAATAGTATAAAATTAGACGATCCTCGCAGTTTCACCTGCGTTTGAAAAGTAAATCAATAAACATTTCGCGAAATTGACACGGCGATAAAATAAAATAAATATATCCCACGGGAACCACACATTTTCCCGGGATATAAAGCCTATATGTTAATCCAGACTAATGTCATAGACATTAGTCTTCACCAAATTTCATCCAAATCTATTCAGCCGTTCTTAAGTTATAGAGTAACAAACATCCATCCATTCATCCATCTAACCTCACAAACTTTCAGCTTTATAATATTAGTAAGATAATAGAATCGTTTGGATGAAAAGTCATGAATGAACGTTTCTTTACTATTTTCTAGTTCACTTACTTAATTAATAAAACAGGTAATAAATAATTAAGAACTCGCGCAATTCAATAACTAAACATAATAATTACCTGCAACTTTCATTTATTTATTATTTATAATTTTTGATTGCAATTAGCGTTGTCCGGTAGTAAATCAAAAACGTAATTATTGAGTTCAATGTCTAAACGAGTTAAATGGTTTAAACAAGATTTTTGAAGAGAAAGTGAAACATTTGGGAACACTTACGCCTGACCGGTTATTTTTATTATAGGTTCGCGATTTTCATAATAGGAACATAACTGATATTGATTGATGTTTTAAACGCACATAGATTTTGGAGGCTTTCACTTTTCGCAAAATTATGATGGTGGTGATAGATATTATTTTATATCCTAAGCGAGACGATTGAGTGATTATGATTTATATGAAAAAATATTATAATTCGCTTCGCTATCATTGTATAAAAGGCAATCGTTTCCTGTGCAATTGATTGTGATTTAGATATCGTTGTCTAACACATATCGATAGCCAGTCAGACAATAGATGACAGCGAAGAAAAAAGACAAGTAGAGACAGTCACTTGAACTGCTAAATATAGTGAGCCAAATTGTTTTCTATTTTTACTGTCATTAGCTGTTAATTATTACGATGTATTTGGAATTACTAACAACAAATAAATAATAAATTATATGACAGAATTATTTTATTGATTTACGTAAAGTGCCCGGTAGAGATCTCATTAGATCAATGTAGCAATACTCCTAAAATCTCACTTCTCTTGAAAATCAGAAGGCAGTAACGTCACAAAAAATAAAATTTCTATAAAAAGTGTAAACAAGAAATACCTATAAGTAGTTTTTAAAATTAACTACTTATCTATTTCGACAAAGTCCTTCTTTTTGACTGTCAATTCATAAAAGTATACCGAATAGCTCAACAGTTGCCATGAAGGACTTATTGAGTCCAAAATTCAATGTTAAAGTCTTCAAAACAAATGCTCTACCCAATCAAACTGTCTGACCGCTATTCGGTTTTTGTCATCGATGTTTAATAGAGTGTAATAGTAACAAGAATAGTCAAGTGTCGTGCACGGAGGCATAATTTTTTATTGACGTTTTTATAGCCCAATTCCGTCATATCTCAACCCATCATTTCAATGTCGATGCCGGTCATTTAGCCGGTACCTACTTATAACTAAACTTCGCGATAAGATAGACGACTAAATTATCGATTTTAATGTTTAACACTGGAAGTCATAATGTCATTTGCTCCATGTGGTCCTTTTTTCGTAATTTTACTAATATTACAAAGTTGAAAGTTCGTGAGGATGGATGGATTGATGGATGGATGGATGGATGTATGTTTGTTACCCTATAACTTAAGAACGGCTGAATGGATCTAGATGTAATTTGATGCAGACATAGACTGTAGTCTGGAATAACATATAGGCTACTTTTTATCCCGGAAAAATGTGCGGATCCCGTGGGATACATTTGTTTTGTTTTATTGCCGAGTCAATCTCACTACATGTTTATTGATTTACTTTTCAAATGCAGGTGAAACCGCGGGGATCAGCTAGTATTTCATAAATGTCTCATAAGCAAGTATGTTCTATATCGTACCTATTTATCAATGTTGTTTTTGATAGAGCGTTGAAAATACTTACGATGTTTTTACTTACTCACGTTTTTGTTAGGCTCCATAGGTGCCTTGAGCGATCCTTAGTATATTTTCTAGAAAAGGCAAATAATTTGGTTACACTGAGAAATACCATTTCGAATAGCACATTAAAACTAAGAACATAGGTACTTGAAAATTTGAAAAGTTTGTGCATACTTGGTATTCCTTTCTTCTTGTTTTCTTCTGAGTACCTATAGAAGATAAAGAACAGAAGCATTTTAAGGTATTTCAAGATCTAAAAGAAGGTCAGATTTTAAGGAAAACTGGGCCCATAATTCGGATGGTCGAAATCTACCACCGAATCGCTCCTAATCCATCACAATTCCAAATGCTAATAGTTGTCGATCGCGGCACGAATGCTAAGCTGATACTAAACTGTGTTAACGTAGAAAAATGTGTGTTAGTGTGTGAGCGAGCCGCGCTGCGACCGATCTTTCTAAGGTAACCGGACTGTGTTTTTCCATTAAATAGTTATGACCAAATTGGTTGGAAGACAAATCGTTCATTTATTTACATATTCATATTAATTACCTATGCATACTTTTATCCAAGTAAAAAATTCTGGCCTATGGATGAGTCTCTACTCTCAATGTTAAGAGCGATAGATTATCTTACTGTTCTAAGGATTGGTGAAGACAGAAACGGTTAAGAAGACAGTTTATATCGGATATTACCAAACCACATAGCTCTTTCAGTAAATTTTAACGTAGTCATTAAACTATTCATAATAGTTAATGTAATGATAACAAGCGATAACACCGAAGCGACGGCTTAACTCACGCCGAAGCTCTAAAGCTTGCATAAAATTAACATCTTGACACGGCCTAAGTTTTAAGATCAACTACCATCTACATAAGATCCTAGGATATAAAAAATATCTATCTATCTTAAATTCTTATATTAATTATTACGAATCCAACATAAAGAGTGGTCGTTGTTGTTTTCTTGTCTATTTCGATATGTCTTTCTATATCTATTTCGATATTATGAGATGCAACTTAGTTCTCAGGTGTAATTGTGTGATACACTTAAAAATTTATGACTCACACATAAACAGTTTTGCTTTTTCTAGAAGTAACACTTTGAATCAACAATAACACAATAACCTACATATCATCATCCTTAAGCCACTGTCATCATGAACATTACTTAGGACCTATTTACATAACAAATTAATACACTATTAATGGATGGCTACATTTAGCTGATAAAGCATACATTTGCATATTAATTAAACGTTTCGTTATAACAGTTAGTCCTCGTTTTAAATTAAATTATATATTCGCTTGTTTATTGCGCCTATTTACAATGTCGGCTATCTAAGCCGCGAATTTCACCGTTCTATCAATTTATCAAAATTTTAACAAATTAGTAAAGTCGGTTAAGCTTAGCATTCTACAAAATAAGTATATTAGAATTGAATGTTAGATGTTGTTGTATAATATTTAGATTATTTTTATAATGGGAAGGTAGCACTTGAACATCTAGGCAAACTGATGATCACAATGACTTTGGGTGTAGGTACGTACCTACTATGAGGTTGAGTATGTAACTAGTAGTTTGTTATTCAGCTTCTCAATTTGGATTCAAAGGATTGAATCAAATTTACGTCCGTATTATTAATGAATGACTGGCTTTAACGATGGAGAAAAATATCATGAAAGAAACCATTCTTTAAAACAATCTGTCAATGGTGAGTATCGACTATAAAATTGACCTTGGCACAACGTGGTAGTAAATCTCACCCAACGGTGGGACAGAGATGGGTTGACAATGATCATATACTCGTATGTATGTGGATTTTCATGAGGACATGTATCCTAAACTTACCGGAATTTATGTTATAAGGCGTTTCGCGTGTATCGTTAGATTTGTCCTTGGGGCATCAGCCTACTACGAGTTTAACTGCAAATTGCTCAACTTTCCAAACCGATTATTGTGACGAATTGTGAGAGGTGCCAATACATCTACATCCTGTACGTTTTCGTCTTAAAAATTACATATATATTATTTACGAGTACATCACTTTTTCTATTCCTATACTCCTTAGTATTTTCGGCACCTTACATATTTTTCTGTTCTTGATTATTTTAACTCCGCACCATAAGGCTGCCTGGAAGAAATCGCTGTTTAGCGATAAAACCACCTTTTTAATTGTATAAATTTCATTTTGTTTTATTGTTATTTCTATTCTTTGGGTACAATAAAGTATATTATTGATTACTTTATTATATTGTATTTTTTTGATTATTTAGGTTTAGGTTTTCTTATATTTAATTAACCTACGTACATATATTCAATTTAAACATTTTATGTGACACCTACATGACCTCTTCAACGCTTTGTTATTTTATTTTAAAATAAGACACCTAATAAAAGATAGATACATCATGTCAATCTAGTAAAAGACTCCAATTGACTTCACTAACAATATAAAATGAATAAGTAGGTAGGTAAGTAGGTATTAAGCTAAATATGATCGTACACGAAACAGCTCACATAGTAGAACGAGTTTCAACGATCATTATAACCTTACGCTCGTTATCGGCTGATTACAATCTGTGTAATTTGAGCCGGCAAAAAACATCATCAATCATCTTAAGAAAACCCCTAATTTGACGTCACTGCACCTATTTCTAAATGATACGTAAGCGATGGAAGTGTTTTGAAGTATTTCTTTACTTACCTCATAATACAATATATTTTTATATAATTTTAACCTATTGATTATATCGCATTCTGTCACTTAGGTTTGTTTTAAAAGTTAGTAGAACCCTTTGCGGTTTAACTCCAGCGGCACCACCGTCACACCTATTTCTACCTTATAACAGCTGTGTCAAGTGCTGCTGTGTTATTCAATTGCAATCAGGACTTCATGATTGTTTGCTACATCAAAGTTATGATGATGAAAAAGATTAGGTCAGATTCATAGTGTCGAATTTATTTTCTAGATAATAACCCTCTCTCTTGTCCTTTAATGGTCTAAGCCCTTTGGACAGAAACTAAATTAATGACATATTTTTCACAAAACATTAATACAACGTAAAATTTAAAAATAACACTTGCTTGAATGAATTTCTATTATCTGCAATATTAAGAAAATAGAAATGCAAACAAAATTATAATCTCATAAATATAATTAGAATTGTAAAAAGCACACGGTCTGTGGTATGTGAATGATACAGAATATACGTTGATTTATATACACTTATTAAATTTAAAAATTCAAATACTTTAAGACCAGACGAATAAATTTTATGGTATAAAGAATTTTGTATATCGCAGACTTATTCTTCACATTAGCTGATCTCTGCGACGGCGTCCGCATGAGCGTGCAGCGCGCGCTAATGTTTTATCAAAAATTAAAGTAGCCTATGTTACTCCTTAGACCTTAGCCAAATAGATAGACAGACAAAAAAATAATTTCATTTTTGATAAAGATATCGTATATACTTATATTATATGCATTGAGTAAAATAATATAAAATTAACAACAAATGTTCTAAAAGTGAAAACGGAATATAACAATATCGCATGGGAATCATAAACCCATTATCAGGAGGGACTATCAAATTAACATGCGAATGTCGTACGCATGTATGTTAAATCTATGGGACCCAAAAAAGAATGTTCGAACGAGAAAAACAAACAAAACGAACGTTTCGGTCACAGATAGCGAAAGCTTATTGACATATTGGAAAGTAGCCACTGTTCTGCATGTGAGAATAAAAATACCCTTATTTCGTACATCATAAGGCGTATAATCAGATATTGATAGCATGTATGTTCTCGTATCTATTCGACATATTTGGGTTGAGTGTAGAACATCCGCGGTCAGATATTTTTCTTCGAGTGCATCGACACTTAATGAACATGACATTGGGATACTTGATTTAAGTTACAATTAAAAATAGTTTTGAATAGATGCTTGTTTTGATTTCTCGCCTTATTTATCTTAGCCTTGTGTTTATAAATAAATTAAGACGTAAAAATACAAACTTATCCGCGCAAATAAATCGCGTTTGCTACGCAAGAAATAAAAGCGTGCTTTTTACTTTTCAAAGATTTCCTGCATGTGTCTTGCGCTGCTAGGACACGTTATAAAATCCATAAGATGTTTAAACTACAGCTCTGGCCAAAAAATAGGCATAGTTTTATACTACATTTAGGCCATTTACTACATTAAGTAGTATTATTAGGCCAGTGTCAGTATAAAAAAAATTATAGTTCTTTGTGTTTCTTAACACTTAAATCATTAAGTTGTACATATTTTACCATATTTATAACTTTTTTTATAACTAAATATCATAAGTCAGAGTCATATATCATCTTAGTAGTGTAAATAATAGCGGTGTTTTCAAATTACTTCTCAAATCGGAAAAGCTGTAAAGGTGGGTTTCAAGGGTTTCAAGAATTCAGGTTGAACCTAGTGAATCGAATGAAAAGGTATTTTATTCCTTACAAATTTTTACAATCAGCTTTGTATCTTTGATAAAGTGTCATAATGTTGTAGTAAACACAACTATATCTAACTAACTAACTAAAACGTCTAATATTCTTATCGCCTTAAAGTATTATTTAGCTAAACATCACAAGACACTTTCGTTCTTATTCTACTCAGTAATATTAGCAAGCGTGGAAAGAGAATTCTATTCGTTGGTTCTGATATAAAGTCTATTTTACTCTGCCTTCCAACATAGAGTTAAAGCTTTAGGTTGTCGTCTGTCGATTTTATATCGGCCACGAGGTTCACGCTGAAACAAAAGTTGGTCGCAGCGACATCGTTAAGAACCGGATTCTAAGCGTAGTGAGACGGGATTTCATTGACGGCTTAGTTCTTCATAGACCACCAATTAAGTTTGGACTATCGCTTCTCCCACAGCCAGATAATATCTCCCCACTATATTTGTTTACATAAGGGTCTTCTTAACTGGTCATTGCTTTAGTGTTTTGATGCATCATCTGTAGCCGTCGGCTAAGCTTACTATTGCGATGTATTATCGCCGTATGTTTGTACCTCAATTTATCTCTAGCATTTATTTTCATATTCACAACCGGTAGTTCTACATCAGCATTATAATTGTTATTTGTCAATGCGAAATGAGATATAAGTATTAATGTCTTGTTAGCTAAAAGAGGGTACTTAGGAGTAAGCACGCAGTGACCAGAAACGAAAAGTAAATGGGATGAGTGATGAAAGATTGATAAGGGAGATAAGGAGGCGGGCGAGCAAAAACTTACTACTGATATTCTAAAGATGAGATTCGTTCGTAACGTGAAACGAATACTCATGCATGCGAATTAAGGAGACGTCGGAACAAGCTAAAGAGATATTCTAAGAAGTGAATCAATGTCTTCACATTGTCTTTTTACTTTCTTTGTGTAAATACATTTTTAGGACTGTAACGCTCGATAATTGTATACGATTTTTTTCATCTCGTTTCACCAAATAAATAATATACTAAACTGAGTGTAATTAATGAAGTTGATGAAAGGAATTATGTCTGCCATTTTAAAGGCCATAAAACATCCTACTTTAACGCTAGCTCAGCCTAAATATTTCTTGATTAATATTATGATAAAACGATACAACTTTCTTTTGATTTAGGATCTAGATTTGAAAACGTTGGCTATTAACTGTTCTAACCGCTTCTGTAGATACGTCATCAAAACTTAGTTATTCTAAACCAACCATTAACACTTGTACTTGATAATGAGGAAAGTGGAACCGATGTTTAATTAAACGCACTTACGTTTAGAATTCGTGAGTTCGTCACTCGGAGTCACATTTTCTCTTAGTCAAACACGATTATCGTAGCCGCGGGCTTTCCATTCATCAATTCTAATGTAAATAGAGAAAGAGTAATGTCGTGCAATTGTTTAAATGACGGTCGTTTGCGTTGTCGGAACCATGACAAGCTTACTCGATAATGTGAGCCACCACTTACTAAGCTACTACCACGACATGCGTGATACGGATAATGACGAGTTATACCACTTACAAGTAGGAGATACACCGCGGACAGTTAATATTATTAACCTTTTTATGTCATAGTAAACAGGCGTAAGTACAGTCGGTCTTATATTAAGTTGTCACTAGTAGCCGTGTATGTGTGGATCGACATTAGAACAGGGTAGAACTCTTTGTTGTTCGACTCCAGCGGCACCACCGCCACACCTATTTCTGCCTTGTAACAGCGGAGTTAAGCGCTGCTGTGGTCTGGTTTGAAGGGTAGGAGACATACTTACTCGAGGCGTTCCAACTTGGTCCTCGGGGTGATCTTATCTGGGATTGATTATAGATATCCATGAGCGCTAGTGGCGACTTACCTCTCTATTTAAAAAAAAGAATATGAATCCTATTTAAATATACGAAATGCTTTTACTACCTTTGACCGTGATTTATGATTGATAGAGCTTTTTTTCCTTAAGTTCTAAAGTAACAAAAAATCTTTTGAACCTTGAGACCAATCTATACAATCCAGTCATAACGTGGGCTATTTGCAAATTTATTTCAGTTAACTAGCTGATCCCCCCGGATTCATCCGCGTTAAAGAATAAAAAGGCGTACATATTTGAATGTAAGCGATATACCGTGCTCTCGCGACGGCGCGGCGTCCACATGCGCGTAGAGCGCGCTAAGGCTTTTACAAAAATTGAAGTAGCCTATGTTACGCCTTAAACCTTCAACTTCAGCTTTTTTAATTGCATTTTTGTTATAAGTATCATGTATACACATAGCCCCACAGTATGATTTTCTCGTATGTCGTGAGTGCCATGGACACACAAACACGAAAAAACAAACACTCAGACCCAGATCAGAAATCTAAACTCATCATTCAGATATCTAGCTAGCCGGGAATCGAACCCGGGACCCACAGCGCGTCAGACTGGTATGGTAACCGCTCCGCAACAAATAATTGACCAACAATTAATCAATAGTAGGAGTAGATAGATAAGTTTTTGGGTTGAAGCTTTTTTAATGCGCGGAGGAAGTGAAACCTCAACGGCGCATGTCGGGCGCAAGGTCGCGAGTAGGATGCGCGCAAGTGGGCTGGCGTAACGCGCACGCATACGCTACAAAAGCGGGCGCCTTTTAGTTTATCTTTTTTTTTATTTCTTAAATTTTTTTTATGTAAAATAACAGAAATGACGTACAGTGAACTGTGAACTGATTCTCATTACATTATTGGCTTTTAATTAATCCTGGCAATAATTTAAAGGTGGTAGAACTCTATGTGGTTTGACTAGGGTAGCACCATCGTCACACCTATTTCTGCCTAATAACAACAGTGTTAAGCTCTATTGTGTTCTGGTGTAAAGGGTGCTGTATGGAAGATATACTTATCCGAGGCGTTCCAACTCAATCCTTAAGGGTAGCAACGCATCTGTGGTCAAACTTAGATAGGACTTTGATCTTATACGGATCCGGATGATACGGATGTCGTAATCACCCCAGACAAGATCAAAATCCATCCAAGAACCATGGGCGTCAGTCAGGCGTAGTTTGCTACTTCAAATCTATAAAAAAATATATATTATTATTTACCGTATGGTTGTTTACATAGCGTTTATTGAAAGACCTGTTTATTTCTGTGATCTAGCAATAAAGCAGACGGGCCACCTGATGGAAAGTAGTCATTTTCATCTGTGCACATTTGCAACACCAAACATGATTTACGTGTCAATGACCGGCAAGCACAAGTTAAGTATGCTAAGCTGATCATACTGGTAGTCACCTCAATCGTGCCACTTCCTGTTGTCTCTTTGTTTCATGGTTCAGCTCGATACTAAATCTACGCTTGATTGCAAATGTCCGTGGGTAGCAGTGGCCACTTACCGCCAGGTGGACTGCAAGCTCGTTTGCTACTCACATGCTATATAAAAAATAAAAAAAAAACGCTCTCAAAATCAACGCACTGTAATCCACCGAACGTTCCACACACGGAACGTGCACGTCGCGTGCCTCGTGCCCGGATGCGACACATTCGTTTCTAGGAGGCTCCTACTACTTATCCTGCCTCGTTATACCGTCGCTAGACCGCTCGTTTTTGCCATAAATCGCTCATAATCGCTTGTTTGCTAAAGGTTTTGCGGCTTAATGTGTTAATTTTTGATGTCCGTTTTATGTTTTTATTGTAAACGAAAGTGTGGCTATAACTTGTATAATGCTGTGCTGATGTGATAACTAAAATTCGAAGTAAGAAAAAACGAAGAAACGTTTTATGACATCCTTCGCTAGATGATAACAATGTGTATATATAAATACAAAAATAACTTTATACACACACGGTTTATCTTCAAATTTCAACAATATCTGAATAATTAAATTAATTACGAAACCTAAAATAATTCTCACAATTAAATAGATATTTTTTTAACTTTCCTGTTCTTAAATTTTTATGTTTTACATGCTACTTGTTTATAGATAGCAGTTCAAAGGTTATAATAGTAAATAATTAAAATGTGTGGTAGAAAGTAAACATATTTATGATTTATGATTGTCGTTTAAAATGATGATTTATGACAAAATTATTACTGAAATATAAAGAGCTTTGATAGCTACAATATTATAATTATGGACTCTTCTAATACTAGACTACTAGAAAGCACAACATTAAACTGCGTTTTATTTACCCATCCAAAAGCAATGAAGGTCCACAGGTTTAATAAAAAAATATGTAAAATCGGCAACATGAAGTGAATTGAAAAATACCTATAATACGAACTCCATCTTAAGAGATAAACCTTTATAATCGCTCTATTTTAAATAAAATATGTGTAACGATATTTAAAACATGAATTGAAAGAAGAAAGAAAGAAAGAAACAGTTTTGTTTGTTATAAAACAAAAAATCTATGGCAGGTCAACCAAGCAATTTCACCGGATATTTTCCAGTTGACAAATACTACAACTATTTCCTTCTTTTCCAAAACACAGAAATGTATTTACTTGTAACATTTTGTTCTTTAACGATATGGTGTTCTTGATTTAACTGTTTATAAACGTACTATTTATGATTTTTAAGAAACTTAAATAAAATAGAACAATTCGAACATTGTCAGGAAAAGGTTGTTTAAGCACATCAACCCTGTATAGATAGGTATATGATACAAGGCATCCCATTTTAGTCTTTAAGGGTTCTACCTTTAAACCATCCACCAACCACCAACGTGAAATACAAATAAACTAAGATTTTGCTTTGATACTTAAGACATTGACGTATGTTATACTCAATTAGTAATACAAGCACAATATCACGAACAAGTAACATCCAACTAATTCAGCTAACAAGCAAACTTACATTGTTATACTCATAGATAGATAATCTTGAAGGTAATTAATGCATCCGTTGAGCCGACATCGCACATTACCTGCAATTAATACGACGGCAATCAGCTCGATCTACGACAGAGGTTCTCAAACTTATTTCGTCTAACGCCCACTTTGAAAATCAAATATTTTTAGGACCCCCCATTTTTTTAAATTTAAAAACCTCAATAACTTATTACTCTCGCCTAGTTTAATTGAACCAATTTTTTATGGTATGTCAATAGCAAACGAGCATGTAATCCATCTAATGGTACGTGGCTACTGTCGCCCATGGACATCTGTAATTTACCCCAGGGAATAATGCCTATTGTGTATTAAGAGGATTTTAATTTCATTGAATTATAAAATATTAAGGAATTAGCTGAAGTTACAAATAACCCATCGCCCCTTTTAAGAACATCAGAACCCCCCAATTTTTTCTGAGCACCCTACCGCGCTACCGCTCCAGTGCCCACAAAGGGGCGTTATCGGCAACTTTGGGAAAGACTGATCTACAACTATAAAGCATTTCAAACGATAAGTCAAAGATTACATTTGACATCCGATCAACATGATAGTTGTAATGTAATAGGCGATTGTGTATGATGTTTTTTCTAGTATTGTTTTTATGTAGTAGAATGAACCATGCTATTGTGTAAGATCGTTTGTAATCTCGAAAGTTGCATTCGTTGTACAAAACCTGACTGTTCCGGTTGTACCGCACTTTCGATTGTGGAGATTTTGTTTAAATAATTTAGAAATAGAAAACACACACGTAGATCTACTGCTACTGTCACCGGTGGATATTTGTAATTCTATCTATATATCCCTTCAACCCAGAACACAGTTAAGTAGAGTTACGTCGAAATAAGTATGGTGCCTCCGGAGTAATGAAGAACTGTACTATTTTTAAAATAAATTATCTTAAACGTTGTTTTTAAGTAATTCTGAAACCCTATAGTAAACCTTATTTTCAAAACTCTAATTCACTTATTTCGACATTATTTGTCTTAACCGGTTTACGAGATAAAAATTATCTAATGTTGAGACAAATTTTAATAATTATTACAGTTACTCTATTACCATTGCATATCATTATAATTGCAACCCATAAATCTACAGGGCTGTACTCTGTGCAAATATTACGTAGTTTCCAAAGTCTATAGACATCTGTAACTTTGTTACTAACTACAAACACTGCAGGCGTACTACTCAAAGTACGTTCCTAGTTACAACTCAATTAACAATTTATTTATACATATTAGAACACGAAACTGACGCAAAAATCACTATAATAATATGTATGTAACCATAATCTTTATCACTATAAAAATAATTTTAACTTTAAAAAAGTACTTATAAGTAAGGAATGAAAATATTTTTTATAGTTATCCGTAAGAGTAGAAAAGTCTAATACTCGTAGATACTTATGTAGATATTCGTCTTCTTAATTCAATACGACATTCATCTGCGAATATCGATGAAGCGTTTCGGACTACAAATGTAATCTCTGACATTATCCGATCAACAATAATGGATGATTGTGTAGGACGGTCTTTATGTAATTGGATAATAATAAATTATCTAATGAGTAGTTTTACGACTTGTTAAGTAGTCATAGCCGACTATTGGCATCTGTAACAATTTTTTTCCTTAAAGTGGAGAGGCAGATTATGGACCGACCGATTATGAACCAATTTGGTGGTCGAATTGGAGGAAATACATATATCGCTTTTGATTGTTTAACGCCCTTTATTGACCTTTTATTGTCTAATGTCATACAGAAAATTTAGGCAGTTTCACTTGAAATATAAAAAAATTAAAAAGGCATTAAATTTCTTTGGCAAGGGATAATTTAACACCTATTACAATGTTACTGGCTTGTTTCAAATCACATATGTACACTGGAAGTTTCACTATACCAAAAACGAAAGAATATATTAGACCAAGTTATTTTTATTACAATTGGTATAAAAATAATTTGGCAAGTTGTTACTGCCCATCTCTAGCACTTAATGTATGACAATTAATTCGAAACATAGAAACAGGAAGAGTGGCGTTTTATAAGGCTTTTAGGCATATTTGAGTATTTTAATCTTATGTAAATCAGACTCATACTGTATTTATAATATGTTTTTAATACAAATCAATATAATCTAATATCAAAGCAACCGTCTAATCTACTGTTCTTAATGAGGCGTGACAGACTAAAGTCAATAATTTAGGCATACCAGATTCTTCTCTCTTTTCCAAATGGTCGATATTAGAAAGCTGTGACTGAGTTGTGACTAGTGTTGTAATAGTGCTCGAGTCGACGCTTAAATGCTCGAGTCAACGCTCGAGCAGTTTCCAAAGGCTCGAGTCGGGTCTCAAGTCTATAACCTTCGAGCCTGTGCTCAAGGATTAAAACAAAAGAGCTCATATGAGCGTCAGACTCAACGCCCGACTCGAGCTCAAGCATGAGCGTCAAACTTAAAGGCAATTTCATATGGGTTAATTTCTAACTTTCTATATATTTCTATCTTTATTATATTTCTTTCTTTTTTATTGATACAATACAGATTTTTAAACAGTAACACTCGACTCGCAGCGTTCGTTTGTACAACACTAGTTGTGACGTGAAGAGCGTTGAACTAGACTGGCCCACCCAGACACCTCACTTGTAATTTCGTTCCAAGGATATCCGAAGAGGTTATATTTTATTGAGTATTTATTATGTTCTACAAATAAAAAGTTGTAGCGGATATCGGCTCTATTTAATTGATTCCTGTTAATGAAGCCCATAAAAAGCTTTGTATTTAATTTTAATTAGCTGTCTACGTGTATTACAGGTATGTAAAGGTGATAGAACTCTATTTAGTTCGACTCCGGCGGCACCACCGCCACACCTATTTCTGCCTTATAACAGCTGTATTAAGCACTGCTGTGTTGTCGTGTGAAGGGTGTGGTAAAGGATACTTATCCGAGGCGTTCCAACTCAATCCTCAGGAGTAGCAACGCATCTGTGGTCAACCTTAGATATGACCTTGATATTATCTGGGTGATACTACTGTTACTATTCAGTGATAACAAAGAGTTTTGGCAGCTTAACATATATTCTAACCTATTACGATCGCGTCTGATATTCTTACCAGCGGTAACCTATCTGTCTTAAGACAACACCTGATGATGTTTACAGTTCAGTTACATTTCACAACAGCTGCAGGGCTATGTGCTTTGCTTATGATATTTTAGTTAGAATATTTAACTCCTTACGTAACACCAATGTTCTATTAGAAGAAATAACATAATGGTTCATTCTTCTTAGACAAATACATATTTTACGACTTGAATTATACATTTCATTATGTCCCTGTCATATTAAGCGCAATTTATATTCACTTTCTGTTTGCGTCATTGAATAATAGATATATCTAATTTGTTTAATTAATGAAAGTGCATTACCAAAGTTCGAGATAAGCGTGAAACTAACATGACACTTTATATAATACTCTTACTTGAAATTTTAATTTCTTTACCACATAATTTCACTACTGAATGGCCGTTGTCATCGTATTAAATAGTCACACTGCTTAATTAATTAATTAACCTGTCTGTTCGGTCATAAAGTACCATTCGGTTCAAGTTTTAGACAGTCAGATTACCTCCGTCGCTGTCGCCTCGCTTTCAGAGAAGGGGAAATTTGATATTGCAAATGCGACTTAACTATGACTGTTAAGTCAGACCTCAGATAAATAAAGTAGGTAGATCTATCATTCCTAACAAAAAAATGAAGCCATTTTTAAAATGGTCGGGCTAGAAAAGTGATTATGTGAGGGTAAATAAACAAAGGAACTGACAAGAAACCACGCTAGTTTTGTGTGTGTGCGTATAAAT
>DWPV01002366.1:0-17435 GCA_018251915.1 Urbanus proteus proteus
TCGCTGATTAAAAGGCAAACACAGGTTCGCGCGTCTGAAGTATGGAGCGGGCATATCTACGGTATGTATCTATGATTCCCGCTTCATTGGGCATATATGTACGATTATAGAAGATAAAAAATAACCATTTGTTAATATGTATAGTTGTTTTTTACTTTCTGCTTCCGTCTAGGAAGTATACTCCAAGTAGTTTATAAGCAAAGCGGTTCTGTTTTCGCATATTAATGTCGTTCCATTGCCATGCAGCGCTCGTGCATGTACTTTGCTTTATAGTGAATACCTGGACGTGCTTCGTTATGCTTCAAAGCCTGCTTGTTCAGACAGATTTCATTTAATAAGTATAATATTACATGCTAACAGCGGACATTGTTCAGACATTATTAAATAATCTGATGTTGTGATATAATGTTGTATATATTGTAATATATACGGTAGCGTTATTTGGAACAACAGAGCCTCGTGCAATATTAGTGAAAGTATTAACTAAATAAACATCAACAAAAGTCTGAATGAACAACTATTATTCAACAGACGTCATCGTTGCGTTGGAATAGTTATGATTAATTGTTCATTTAATGATATGACTTGTTAAAAACTCTTAGATCTTAAAAAAACGAACGCGTTAATAAAACATACGATCGTCCATGCATGTCTCGATGCGGACGAGAGAGTTTGCATCGTGAAAGTGAAATCGAAATGAATGAACAACAGAAATAACTCCATTTTATATGAACTCGGAGTTTAGAATTTAACACCCAATTATCTCGTTAAAATATAAAGATCTTAACGCAAAATTAATAACAATAAATTATTTATACTTATATGAAGTATTTTTTACATCTTCACTTATTTCCAAACTAAACTTTAAATAGACAAATACTGTTTACAAAAGGGACTGAAATAAAATGTAATGGAAATTTTGTGGGGCTCTCGACTGCGACGGTAATGGGCATCGTTAATTTATGAAGTCATTCAAGTAATTTAATTTTTGCGCCTTAAATTGTATTATTTTCTTTATGAATTAACCGTGTTGCACTATCTGTTGTCATGTGGCTAAATTATGTACTTACATTGTTGAAGACACTTGTCTTAGTAGATTTTAGGTGCCAATTACCTAAAATGGTGTTTGAAGTCTGTCTTACAAATCGCACTTGGCACGTAAGTGCGAATTTAATCTAGCATCGGAATTGTGAGTTCATGACTATACAAAGATATCAAAACAGCAATCTTTCTCTATATTACTTGATATTTTTTTTAGATGTGCAAGTCCTGTTTATGATATAAGAACTTTGACGCAACGCAAACATGAAAAACCTTAACATAATAAAAAATATAATATGAAATAGCGAGCGCCGCGAAACCTGTAAACAATACACCGCTTACAATGTAGCAATCTGTTGATTTCAATATGGACGATAAAATATATTACGAGGCGGGGTATTAGACCTAAATCTCGAACAGACGTCGCCACTTAAAATAAGCTGGCACGATTTCAAGTGCCGCGAACCTGAATGCGAAGTATTCAGTTCATCAAAACCAGATGTTTCCAAGTCCTACGTAAACATGGACATTCACTGAACGTATGATTAAACATAGGCCGATTACGTATGTTGACATACGCTGTGTGTGGAAAATGGAGTTGACGTGGAGTCTATGCGTTATCTCCGAGCGTAGAATTATAAATCAACTGGTGGCATTTCTGTCCGTTACGCCTTTGCGTTACGTGCATTCGGGCCTTATCGCAGGCAATATGTGGTGTGGAGATTATGTCAAATTTACTTATTACCTTCTGCTCGCGGATAGTACGCTATTTAATTATGTATCTGTATCTGGTTTATTACATTTATGATGTGCCCGTATAATTGTATATGCCTACTAAACATTTATTAATTGCGTCGTACATAATTATATTGGTAAAATCATGTTGAAATATAAGTCGTGGAGAAATTTTCAACTTTCCTCCTTACAATGTCTGTTAGGCAATTAATACACCGTAAAATATATAAAAATTGGTGTTAATACACCAAACATGCCTATACTCTACTCGTAGGTATAAGTGTTACATAATAATGTAGACGTTGTGCTTAAGGCATGATAATATAACGCTAAAACAGGCAACAGCGTAGACATTGAAGAACATTTCGGTGCTAATAAAAAATTCAAGCGTTCAAGCTGGAAGCGGTTCAGCGACATTACAGGAATTAATGTTATAAACAAACGGTAGCGTTGGCGCAACTCCAAGTGGGTTGAGGCGCCGGCGCTAGTACGCCCTCGCGTACGGAATGCTACTGTGGCACTCGCCTCACTAACACTATCGGAGTATTAAACAACATTCGTGCTAAACTATCAAATTAACTTCATAATTATACAAGCGACTGTTTGGATCTTAAGTAGTAAGAAGGAAATAATCGTAGGAAATGTAACTTATGTAAATGTTTTTCATAGTGTTCTGTTAAAGAGTATGTTGTCAATTAAGGCAAACTTTTCAATTTTGATATGTACTCAACTATGGGAGAGTAGTCGAATAATTATGATGGTAACATTCATATGTTGTCCTATATTACGAGTACCTATATAGTGTTGTCTCTATAAATTACAGTTATGTATATATTTTTCTCGATTAAAGTATTATTTAAATCTGAAACGAATAATCCGGAGAGTACGTAAGGTAATTATCCAAGTAAAATATATCATACCATCTATGAGAAATAGAAATATAGATACATTCCATCTTTAATACATATAAAATCGAAATATCTCAAAGTATCAAAGTTTTTCTAGCACTCGTCCACTATACTTAATTAATAAAAATATTCGTAGTCTTTTTTTCTTAAATACCTGTAGCTGTAACGCTTTTAATGGAAGTTTCCTAAGAATATAGGGCATTGCTTGTCATTAAACTCGCTGATCGTCGACAATATTACCAGAACTGAATAATATCTGTCATGGCCGATTACTGATTTATATTACGGGTACAGATCTGCATAATGCAACAATCTAACACTAAATATGATTAATGTAGGATTATTCTTAAGGAAGTTGTGACTAATTACCCTCAATGTATTTAAATAAAACTCATGATTTATGCATTACCTTGATTGCAAGATTTATTAGACTTCCTGCGATGCAAATTGATGAATTGTAAGAAAACATGGTGTTTAATCTCGTAGGTATTGGAATAAGAAAAATAAATCGTATCACAGTAATCACGCAAGCGACTGATATTGTAGTAGTTCCTGATAAGTAATCAAAATGCGAGTAGATACGAAGTAGGTATTTTATAGTATTTGGACCAAATTGTTACGAAATAGTTTTTAGACAGGATGAAAGTATTAAACGAGCAGCATCTGATAGTAATGGGCCACTGATGCCCATTTACAAATTAAATTTACACTTTCAGAATAAAATTATATAGGTACTACAGAATATAATGTACTTACTGTACCGAATATTTGAAATACTATGACCAAAAAGTAAAACAATACACGTACATATGTATATTATGTTAAAGTATGATACATTTTCCATCTACGTTCTTGGTACCTATATTTCGCAAAGCCTACCCTTGGCGTCCAAAACGTAATAATTATTAAAATATTGGCCTTGGAAAAACAATATCGTTCCATTATAAAAATGATCGATGGTTGAATAAATATTCAAGAGAGAATCTTATACTTCAGGTAAGATTTTCCTTCAAAATTTTTTCTTAGACGGATGACGGATTTCAGTTCTTTGTTTAACAATTTTAAAATAAAGTTTTTTTTAGATTTATGTAATAATCTGTTATTCTGCTTAGATAGTAATATCGCACCTTATTTAATACCTTCAAATAATTGGTTATACCATATTTTAAAAGCTTTTTAGATTCCATGTAGAGCTACCAATAGAAAAACGCAGTGAGTTTAACCTAAAACCTAATATTCCTTATAAACTCTGTGGACATTATAGGCATACAGCTATTTTTAAAGCATATAGTATCGGCGACAGGCGGCGCATAGTATCTGTTGAAATTTCTACGGGATTCATAGAAAAACATCCCAAATCAGACTTATTGCTAATTGTTTACTATAAGTTAGTGTATTACACGCATAAGTCAACACATTTAAGTGAATTAGGAGTAACGAGACTGCTAACAACTAATGCGATAAACAAATAGCAGGTGTATGTATATGAATATTATTATTAGCTTTGTTATCGTACCGTCTCGGAATTAAATTAATCTGCGAAGGAGATATTACTATGCGGCGGATGCCTACAACACAAACAGGCTAGTTTATTCTCGGTTTCAATTAAATCGTAGCTTACCTCACAAGTTGCGCAGTAATAGGGGCCCTATATTATCTACATGAAATTTGACTCACAAACCGCACTCTCCCAGCGGGTCGAGATCATAGAGTTATTATACATAGAGAAGGGGTGTCAGCCCAAAATGTGTCAATCGAAATAAAGAAGGCAAATACATAACTACCTAATCTAATAAAGAGATTAGACAAATATAAGTATAGGTTTAGCATCTTCCTTCTTTTATTATTTGTTGGACCCTCGCACTCAGGAGGAGACAGCCATAGACAGCTCTCTCCTACTCTATCTACTCTATGTATAATGCCTCTATGGTCAACACAACTCGACCGAACTTGAAAGCTTCAATTACGCGGAGTGAGTTGTTCACGCAGGTGACTCCTTAATTACAGGGTTGAAATTGAGCTGCCCATTCGACTGTCACGTTTATAAAGGATTATCATGCGCTGTTTGCGTAATCCATGCCGATTTATTGCGCGCAGCTTCATAATTCAAATGATTTATCGTTATTAATGTTAATGTTTTGCTTATTTCGCTCGTTTGTTCACAAATAATGTTTATTCGTTAATTGGAAGCGATTTGGACATAGCGTAACGATATTCAAAATTAAATTATCTTTATCCAAATATATCTTATAGTCTAAATTATGAGTGGAATTATTTAGATACGAATGAAAGTGCATGTTTGCGTCTGTGTAGTATTTTTCCTATTTTAGAACTCATTTCCTTCAACTACGAATAGCTATTATTTGTCGTCACATATTTAATCAAATCTTGGTAAAAACCAAGCATAAACACAACGTCTATAATGTTAGCAAGAAAGGTAAGGTATGCACATTTCTGACTGTAGAATTATAATGCTAGTATAATTCATAATGCATAATTCTAATGTCTACGATACTTAATGTGCACGCAATTTCACTCTATCGAACATCGTTAATTGTTTTTATAATACATAACCACCTATACCACTAACCACCATATATTTTAGTGTGTTTCAAAAAATAATTAAGCAACTTATTTCTCCAATTATCATCAACTTATTTTGTTTCAACGTCGTATTCTTTAATATGTAAGATCTCATCATAAAATTTACTCTACTTTAATAATGATTGCGAGAATTATAGTAATCTATAAACAAAATAAAAACATTGCAACAATAGAATCACATTATTTCGGGAGGTCCAACCTTAGCGAATCCAATTTACGGTCCCGACGCCACATCACATAATGGGATTTCGACCTTGGTCCAAAAAGGCTATTTACACATTACAATCGTCTTCCATTATAGTGATGTGTCATTTCCAATTACTAACTAGATTCAACACGAACTATGCTTAGGTACTCAAGTAAGATTCTCACTAGTACGGAATAGACGGTCAGATAATAAAAAAAAACGTTTAGTATTTATCTTTGCAACGTTATCTACTAAAATTATCTAAAGTAGCATATATTATATACAACAGCATAAAAATGTAAATTAAGTAAATTTGCAAGAAATACTTTCAGCCAACTCATATTGTATACTTAATCCGAATTAATACAGAGTTACTCGTTACTCGAGTCGAGTTCACTCCGATTTGGCCCATCACTATTTTGTGCATTATTAACTTATTAACAAGTCGTCATGAATGAGAACGTTGATTACACTGATATAAGGTCTACCACGAATTACGACACCAGACCTTCATACGAAAAGGAACCAACCAACACAATCCAACCATACTAAGATAGATGAGTCATATGACTAAACTCGAATCGGATTGTATGTACCTTGTTTATCAGAGATTTTTTTAATAATAGAACAAGAACAAACGCAAAGAAAGGTAAAAACCGCTAACAACACCTTTTAATTAAGTGTTCAATATCATTCGGGGATATCTGTAACGTAAACACTTATAAGTACTTATATCAAAAGTCATTAACGCTCTGGATACCTATCTAACTTAATGAATTGAATTAGCAAATGAACAAGCAGTTCATTTGATGGTAGCGATCACTCTCTCGAGGAAATCAACAATTAACTCCCAATAGGATTGGAGTCTTACTACATATCAGTTACTATTCTAGGAACTAAGTTAGAACTTCCTAATTAAGTGTATCTGCATCTGCCCCATCGTCATTCAGAACAAAACAAAGCAGCTCTATGCTAATTTACTAGCCAGAAGATTACACGAAAGTGAAAACATCAACTATCTTACTACGCATAGGTATGAACATTGCTCGTAGGACAGACAACCAATGGGGTAGAAGAGTCCTCGAATGGTGACCACGTCTGGGAAAAAGGAGTACGGGTCGTCCCCCGACCAGGTGGACTGATGACCTAAACAAAACTGCGGGGAACCGCTGGATTCAGACGGAGCTGGACTGGACCAGGCGGAGTGCCGTAAATTAGGGGAAGCCTATATTCAGCAGTGGACAATTCAAGGCTGATAGATAGATAGATAAGTATGAATGATATAAAATAGATGTTTTGAGATAAACTCATATATGTATTATGCAATCATTAGGTACCTTTATTTTGTTACTTACTTACAACTCTAATGGGTACCATAAAACGCTACTGTTTCAGATGCATAAAACACTAACAGCCAGCTACTTACTACACTACTTTAGAAAGTCAAACAGTTAAAGCATTTTAAAAGTACTGTAGGAAATACATTTCCGGAACAGTACTTTGCTACACATTGGGCGATAAAACACACAATATTTATACACTTCATGAATAAAAACGCGGTCAAGTGCGACTTGAATGAAGTGGCGAAAGTTTCGTGCCACAATAATGATGAAACGATAATTAATTTATGAAAGTGTTATATGTTGTAGACGACAAATAATTAAAAAAGATTTTTTATAAGATTAAAGTAGTTAACGAGTCAGAGAATGTATGGAAAAAATGCATGTTCTTAAAAATAAGTCCGTTTCTTTAGTTTTATATGCATAGTTAGTTTCCAGAATTTGATCCTGATAAGAAACACTTTTTGAAACTGTTTGTTACTACACAAGTTTGATACCTGGATAGGAAAATAGATTTTTCGAAAAACTAATGATGCCGTTTAGTTTTTACCAAAATTGACTTCGTAACATTTCAGCATGTTTCACAAATCGTTATAGTTTCAGATTTTCGTGTGTGTCCATGACACCCATGAAACAGGAGGAAGTCCTACTGTGGGGGCTATGAGCGTAGAAAGCGTTATAAGTTTTTTTACGTTTTAAGTTTACCGAAATTACTTTAAATATATTTAAATGAGTTACATTTTATCCACAAGTGGAACCCCAAAAATGGAATCGTTTGTATCGCGACCCGGTTGAACATGGTCTTTGATTGCGTTTTGGTTAAAATTAAGCAATTTCAGAGCAGTTTTTAATTAAGCCCGGAAACGATATGTAGTCCCGGAATAAAGCAAAAGAGATTTTTACGGTACATTTTTTCATGTCGTGTTGATTACACAAATTATATATTCTGAAAATAATTTATAGGTAGTTTTTAAGTCTATTTTTAAATATTATCCAACTAGAATTATGAAATGATCACCGCAGATACATATTTACCTACTAAGAAACGATCTTTTTAATATTTCACTCCAAAGGTTGCACGTAGAGAGTGGTAGGCAATAGCTACTCGAAGAACCTACAAATAAATCATTTGATTTACCAACAAGGAATAGAATCCGGTTGTCTCATATGCTAAGAGAATCGCCCAACAAAACGACTCAGGTTTGGTTAACGTTCCTAATCAAAACATGACTGTGTGTGTGTCATTTGTAATCATGTAACTACAATGACAAGAACAATAATTAACATGGAGCGAACAGTCACATGTTACGATAATCACTCAGCATAATAATTAACTAACAACTACAGGCACATGATACGATTTACTTGTTTGTACTTCACTGTGTAGTTAAGATAACTAGACATACCTAATTGAAGACAAATAAATCCCGCTGTGTTCATTCGAACTTCCACACCAGGATTCCCTGTTTTGAGTGGTTTGTAAGTACAATAGACACAAAAATATAGCTACATACGTTTATATAGATAGTTCGATTTATATGGTGCGACTCAACGTCAACACCGCCACACTTATTGTTACCTAATATCAACAGTGTTAACGCCGCGGGGTCAGCAAGGCATCAATGGTACAACTCAAATCTTATCCGTATTTCATTAGATATGTCCTAGGGCAGTTGCCGCTTACTATCCGGTGGACATCCTGCTTAAAAAAAAAAAAAAAACATTCAAAGAAAACTTCTCAAATCTGTCTGAATGCGGTAAGTACACTATCAGATATTGATAGAATTTCCACCACTATGTAGTTTAGTAAGTCTAGACTTGTTATTGACAAAGTAACCTTAACTACATAAATGTCATTAGTCTAGTACCTACGTAGCAGACCGAGGTTGACTCAAGAACTATTGCAGACTTTTACTAAGTTCATACGTTTTTATTTTGCTCGACTACCCAACTCCGCAGTATGATTGCAAGTAGCGGAAATTCTTTAACAAGCACAAAAAAATCACAGAGCCTTCATATAATATTAAGCTCCGACAAATACAGTACGACGGTTGGCTTTACTCTTCACGCACAAGTGTAATAACGAGAATGATTCAATTATACAGAGAGCCGAATAGATGGATTAAATATTCAAGTTCTTTTAAATTGCTTGACAAGAACCATTAGGGCAGGTGCCTACAAAAGTGGCTACACGACTTTCTCTGTAGGCGTGAAGTCTCCGAGAAAAGAAAGAGTATTTATTATGTAAACTTAACGAATCCCGGCCGGATTGGGAGCGGGCCGCGGGGAGCCTTCGAGCATTAGAATGTCGGGACGTAATGTTTACCTACTTTAAGACGCTTTTTAGGGTTCCGTTTCCAAAAGATAAAACCTGAACCTTATTACTAAGCCTAATCTAATATTTTGAACCATAATAGACATTTGGAATTTTCACAAATTGTGTATTATAAAAATCCCCCATACAAGAAACCACTATTTTTCGATTTTTTATGGTTTATCTAAGGAACCGTAATATGTAGCTGGATAGATACTTATGATATTTTCAAAATGCATGTATCTTCTTCTACTCGTATGGTAACAATTACTAATAAAAGCATTTTGATGGTACGGAACCCACCATATTCGACTTCGGCTCGCTAGTTTCTCACGCTATTTACTCGCTACGTGGCTGCTCCAATACAAATGTGGATTTTGGAGTCGAGATTTGTGTTTAAGAAGAACGTACACTTGACCGGATGTGACTAAGGTCAGAGTGAAGAAAAGAAGAGTTTATTATGGTTTGCGGTTTTATCATAACATACATTGTGCCTTCGTTGTGCTCTAATTCAAAGGTTGTAAGTACCTAGTATAGTAAGGCAAACATAGTAACATAAGACAATGTTCAAGGATTACAATCTGAGAATCTAATTCGGTTAAATTATAATTGTTAGTGAAGTACAAACCTAACCTAACCTAACTAATGTGTTAGGTAGGTAGTTACTATTTTTTAGAAAAATGTTAATTATAAATACCATGTCAATTTTACAATCAGCATTACAACTTACAAAGATATAGTATCGAAATACACGTTTTCTTTTAACTACAAACTATATATAAACAGAGTATATAGTTACAGTTTAGTACCGTTGCAGACTACGTGACGTCACGTCGTTAACAACTCGTTTATTCCATGCAGAAGTGTGATCGAGTGATCCTAGAGAGGATTATAAATCTATAACTAGATTTCCGAAGCTGGATTCGCTCGCGTGTGAAGTAGGAGTTTTGAACAAAATATGATTTCTATATATTTTTAATCGCATTTTTTAATACCTGATTCGCAAAAGCATACCAAATGTAGTATGAAGTAATAAACTACTACTTTTCGAATTGTAATTTAAGATAGTATGTCTTAAAGGTGACATCTACATAAATCTAAAAAGGTGAACCTTTTAGACATGGCGCAAAGCCAAACTAGGTTTATGGATCGTATCAACACAAGAAATCCAGTGAGAAGAGTTCGAAGAGGAAATCGTACCCGTCAACGAAACATTGCAACATGCTAGAATAGACCCGTTCCGCCGAATCCTATATCCGGTTTCAAATAAAATGTGACTGTTCTCTCATGAGAGATAAGTCAATAGTTACACTTCAGTACTTTGTTACACTAAATTTAATACCTCACTGTTTTTTTATATGATTGATGTAGCAAACGAGCGTGCAGTCCACCTGATGTTAAGTGGCCATTGCCGCCCATGGACATCTGTAATCAACCCCAGATATGATCAAGGTCCTACGTGAGGCAGGTCACAGGTGCGTTGCTACCCCTGAGGACTGAGCTGGAACGTCTCGGATAAGTATGTCTTCCTAAGCACACTCTTCAGACCAGGACACAGCAGTGCTTAACACTGCTGTTATAAGGCAGAAACAGGTGTGGCGGTGGGGCCGCCGGAGTCCAACCACCCCTATGTTGGTACTACCTTTTAACTGTATGTATGTATGTATATACACCACATGATAAGTAACATGTGCACACGTTATGCTCTATGTATGAAATTGCCAGTGAAATACGCATATGACGAGGAAATCAGAGCCGCCGACACCGATCGCGTCGTCCAAATACGCTCGTAACGTAGAGTTCCCTATATCCGTTATGGAATGGAAGACGATTCCACTTCACCCATTATACAGTCGCGTATTGCCATTACAGCACTGGGGTTATGATACATCGCAAGCTAGATGTATAGATAGATAGCGTGGTGTGTCCATAGAAGAACAATTCATATCTCATTATCATAACAGTCTAGGATGATCAGTCAGGTTGACGTTTAAAAGTTTTGGGCTAAAAAAACATTTTTCAAAATAGTAAAACTATAATCTGTCCAATACGCCACATACAATACCTAACAGTACTTCTAGATTATAGCCCATAAGTTCCAAATAATTTTGTCAGCTCACTATTACCCCTTTTTCACGCACTACGCTGTAACAAAATAAACCACGACATAGATAAGTTGTCAAACTGAAATTGACAGCAATCCCCATTACCCGTCTGATACTGCCATAACAAGTTGGCAGTTCACGTTGGCTATCAACATGTAATAAACACAGCAGTACTAGTAAAAAGGAAATGATTCCGACATCGAACCATCGTGCAGCATTCCGATAGATCCGTAACGCGAGGCCCTATATCCGTCGTCAAATTGAACGTGACTCCAATCCGCCATTGCCTTCACGGTTCTGTATACTCAAGTAGATATTTGTGCACATTAATGTACTTGTCGTTGTCATTAAAATGTACATTCAGTACGTTACACTGAACTCAAAGGTGTCCTTCAGGTACGTAAGGGGGCGTCCATAAATTACGTGGGAAGAGGGTCGAGCCGAATCTCACCTAAACTCACTTTAGGGGAAGGGGAGGTCATTGCAAATATCATGCATTTTTTTCTGTCCGGAAACAGACCAAACTAGCCAGAAAAAGTTTTAAAGTAAGTAGAACACGAGACACGATTCTTAACTAAATTATGGCTCAATCGTACACAAAATATGTAAGGAGATTTATTATTTACTTAGTACATCTGTTACTGAGTTCCCTACTGTATCCAAGCTTGGCGCGACTTAGAAAGAAGTTGAAGGAGCAGATGATGAGTCTCCCTTGACTGAATTGGAATAGATATTCTATTTTGTTATATCGCAGTAGTTATGATTTTACTGTTAAGTGTTTATTATACTTCTAGTTTGTATGTAGTCTTAATTACAAGCTTTAACTAGTCGTAAATAAAAGCAAAAAGCAATTTTTACGCCCCCTAACCGGTAAGATAATAATTTCACGTTGCTATATTTTTCCGCACTGTAGATAAATGAAATTACATTTTCAATTTATATATAGGAAGTAATTGAAGAAATATTAGCATCATAAGAAATTTTACTATATTTTAAAAATATTTATATTAGACAAGTTTTTTCATAAGTATCGATTTTTTTCACAAAAAAACCAAGGTAAAAGTTACATGAAATTGAATCTGAAACAATAAAATCCGGTCGATTACGCGAGATGTGGGAAAAATTGTCGAGTGAATGTCGAGGCGTGTCACAAACCGTCACTCTCCGTGAGGAACACCACCCGAATTAAATTCCTTGTCTCCCAGCCAGTGCGCGTTCCGGCTTCCAACGCAAATTTTACGAAAAGTTCTACAAAATTGTAGGAAATTTCCGAAATATGGTATCACCGCAATCTTTTTTTCATGACCCACTGCTGGGTACAGGTCTCTTCCGATACCAGGGGAGCGTACTTAACCACGCTGCTCCAAAGCGTGTTGGTGAACGGAGTGAGATTAAGTGGCCAACCCGTACCGGGTGTTTTCTAATCGTCCCTAAGGTTTCTCACAACGTTCATCCATTGCTATCCAATGATACCAACCGACACCAACGGCTTAACTTACCCTCCGACGCACGGAAGCGCGTACGAAATTTTGCCACTAACTGTCATCCATCTCTGAGCCATCCGCGCCAGTTGATATCTATAAAAGCATTGGGTCTATACCCGCTTCAAATGGGGTATATTATTAAGCTATTGTGCGACTCCGTTGACCGGGAATCAGGTTTCGAAAGTACTCGTGGCGAAGGAGCGGACAGTATCAAATATCGCGCTAACGACCCGGCGTGTAGCTGAAACAATTGTGGAGTTGAAAAGCAAGTTATAGCCACAGTGGAGAAGGAGGACAGGCGAGTGCATTAAGATAAAGCGGGTTGGGCGTTAGCCAGCGTCTCAAGTGTCCGCTCGCTGCCAAACGCCGCCAATCAAGCGCCGGCTCATCACCGCCTTCACTGGCAATAATCGCAACACTTATTGTACACAAAAAGGAAAGCACATCACAAACAGATGCTTCTTGCTTCAAAGAACTTATTTATACCCAGATGCCAGATTGTAAATGCAATTCAATTAACATCACTTCATTAGTGTTGTATACAGAATTAAAATGACACAGTTTAAATATTTAATTTTAAAGCACAATTTTTGACACGAATTTCCAAAATTCATTTAACGTGTTCATATTTTAATAAACAGATTACATTTAATATACTTACCTTTACAACGGCATCTATTGTGACAATATTATACGTAGTTTTAAAAATAATTTGTTTTGTGTAGAGTAATAATACCTAATATTATATTAATACATCGATATTATATGAAATGGCGTTACGCCTTTCTGTGAGTACATTTTTTTCTTCAGCAAATATGTGCCTGAGAAAATTTCTAGTTACTAATTGAACCGAGTTTGACAAGTATCTTTAAGCAAACTAACATCGAAAGGACTTGTTCTTCAAGCAAATATTTGAAATGAACCTTCGACCCGCATTACTTCCTTTAACCAAATATTAAAGTAGTATTGTATCTGAGCCTAATATATTTCACCCTACAATCAAGCTAGATAGATTCGTCTTCGAGTTAAAATAATGCAAATTACGATGTCCACTGAAGAAGCTATCACAGAATATCACGGAAGCGTATTTTCAGTACTTTCATACCGAGATTTTAGGTTAGGTAATAAATCAAACATCATCACTGATTAGTAAATAGGTACCTGTATAACAGCGAACTTGATGTATTTTGTGTTTGCAGCAGCAAGAGTTAATATTACACTTAATTGCCACCAAATTAATTGGAATGATACCGTACAAATTACCAAATGCCTTGGAAATGTCACCGCATATGTTTAAAAGCAAAAAATAATCGTTGGAAAAAATGTTTTGTGTCAAACGAATACATGACATTTGAAGACATTTAAATAAAATAATAAATTAATTCATAAATTAACATAATTCACATGAAATTTCAAATTGTAATAATAATGAACGTGTGTATAATTATTTTTTAAATTGATATTTATATAGTGATTTCAATTAAATTAAATTGTGTGACATTTAAAAAAAATGTATTAAACTGTAAATGAGTATTAATGAAGTTGACCTTATGAAGAAGTGAAATAATAGAATGTACGAAATATTCGCTATTGTCACTATCTTATCGTTATTTCATTTAAATATAATAGCAACGCAACGTATTTTATCTCGGTTTGATTACAGGGCGGCTATAGTGATTTATAAAAAAATGTGCTGTTAAACCGCATGAAACAAAAAATCCGGCTAAACTCGGCAAGAAGCCGCGATACCGCGTCACTATTTTTCAGCTTTATGTGACCTTATGTGGCCTCGATATCAACATGTGAACTAGTTTTAAAAAACGCAATAATCCGAAGAGCGCATCCCCACGTCTTCACCGTTAGATAAGTCAGCAGTTTCTTTGAAGCGCATCCTCGGATGAAAGACAATAATGAATTCAGGCGATGCGAGAGAGCTAGTGCTTGAGTGTACTCGTATGCCCCACTTTGCACTTTCCACGGTATAAAGCGATTAATGACATTGTGACCTTTGAGAATGCTATTTAAATCTAAAAGGAAATAAAGACAATCATGGAAAGCGGCTTCCTTATAGAGTCGATTCGTGCGATCCGAGCATTAGCTTTATTACTACGCAGCGTACCTTTTTATGCCTAATGGAAATACATTTGACTTTTGTATCGAATTTTTTATTCCGATTATATTGACACAAGAAATAAAATAGTCGTTAACCTTTTTTTTGATCGTGGAGTCGGTGTGTTAATTCTAAGCTATCAAAATTGTTAGTTACAATTCGGTATTATGAATAAGAAATGGCAGAAATGTCAGTGCAGGGTTCGTGAAATACATTTCCTGCCTTATACCTAAACATATTCGCAGAAAAGCGCCGACGTAACAAGCCGACATACAGGATCAACATTATTGTAGAAATGCATTTCCTTATTTATGTTTATGCGAACGCGAATGTGTTTATTCCTTATTTTATAGCCAACTGACCTTTGATGAAGAATAGTTACGTGTTGTAACAATAATCTAAGAGCTTTTTACAAACATGCGTCCCATATAACTTGTTTTACAATGTAGCAAAGATTTCACTGTAGAATTTCAAAGAAATTTAACAAAGCTTAATGGTACGTAACAGCAATAATATAGTGACGGAAAACCTTATCCGTTTTCAGTGGTAATGTTAAGAAATTTAAAAATAAATGCTACGAAACCATAGTCACGATAGCATTGCTTAATGACCCGACGATTTCTCATAACGAGTCTGAATTCTAGCGTTTATGTGAAAAAGGCAATGTACTGCAGGTGCACAGATACGAAACTGAAAAGAAAAAAGAATAAAACGCCTCAGAAAATTCCGCTTGAGCATTTCCACATTATCGGGTCGAGCGGAAAGCATCCTAGCGTCGTAATTAACTTTTTTACACTTAAGGATGGAATTAAATTCAACTTATCACAGAGAGCTCAAACTACTACTACTACTACTTACTAGTATAATTATTATAAATATTTAAATATCAACACTGTTTTAGACACCAACACTATTTAGTAGCTAACTTGCTACTTACAAAAATATTCACAAAAGTTTTCGTAGAACAAATATCAAACTACGTTTGCCTCACTACCGATTTTCCTTTAATATTTTATATTAAACGAATAAGTTTAACTTACCGCTTAAGCATTCCTGACTAGATAGTTTAAGAGCATTAACCATCAGCTACTGTACAAAGTCACGAGTAGCAAAGTACAGAGTTATAAATGTCTCCACAATAGACAAGACACGTGGCGACACATGAATGCAGATACCGCGCGCACAATAAGCGAACAGACGCATGTTGCATTAACAGCCTCTTGCGATGCGCAGTCACGGTTGTCCCTGGTATGTAACCATACGTTCATACACGAGTGTGTAATGCCAGAAGTGTTAAGTAGACACTTTAAATAGCTACTAGCTAAACAGTTCAAGTTAGGCTTGTAGAGCTTATTGAGAAACGCTGAGTCTGATAATGTTAATTATTGGGAAAGTAAATAATTGTACAGTACCCTTATGAACTACGCTACATAAAAACTACATAAAAACTAAAGTAAACAGTAATGTAAAGTTATAGATATAACGTACTTATTGTCGACTTTTAGAAGTAGGCAGACAAATATATCTACATTTATGTAAGTACGTTCAATATTAAATTTAAAATCTTATCCCACAATCAATTCATCATGATCTACGACCTATATCCAAATATCATACCTTTCAAAATACTGCAAACAAATTATATTTTAATGAACGTGGTAACCAAAATTCGTTTACGAACAGTAGGTGACCTAAATTGAGATTTTTTTGAAATGTCGTCAAATTCAGACTTATACTCTTCGCACCCATCTGACACTTGTTTGATAGTCGAAGAGCAAGAATTAAGCGACAAATAATTATATTTTGGTTATTAATTTAAAAAAAATACGCCGAATTGACAACCTCCTTCTTTTTCAAGTCGATTAAAAACAAATGTATTAAGGACCAAACAAATTTTGAATAGGTTTATATAGGTACTAGTAAGTACAATATATCTTAGCGAAACAATTTTTGTCGGTACAAGTGTGGACAAATCAAGTTAAAATTAATATGAAATGTAATTTCAATCTTGGTACTATTTATATGTGATAATTACTTATTTATTAATGAGTTCTTTGCTCGTCGGTGTCACATATTTGTCAATGAAACAAGAGACTAAGTTGCTGAATCATATTTCGTCGCTGAAAACGGGTGACCTAAAACTTTTCTTAGATTAAGACTGTATTTCCATTTATATTTGTTTAATGAGCAAACATAAACAAGAAGTTGTTCAAAGGGCGGGAATGTCTCTACTTAACCGCCACAGCCCGGAATTCGTGCCAAATATTTATTTTAATTACATCTCGGCTCCTTCAGTGCTGGGCTAAATGCCTGCCGCTTTCCACGTCAATATTGCAAATTAATAACAACATTAACAACCTTACGTAATACAGATTATTGGCTAGCTATATAGGTTTAAGGTTCAATGGAAATTGCTATCATAATAGCGTCGTTTTAACATTTATGTTGTCTTATTTTTGTATGTATCACAAAATCTACAACGGGGTTATGTATATATATTTATTTATTTATCTATTCTGAAAAGGTTTGCCAGTGGCTACTATACTAATTTTACAAATATGACTTAACCTATTTAAAAAACTAAGTATGTAACCTATTAAGGCAAAC